>SMGT01006193.1:550-24056 GCA_004794575.1 Lanistes nyassanus
GGGTGGGGGTAATTAGAACACCTAGAGAAAATCCCAAAACAAAAGTGTATTGACCAAAGTAGTGAATTTTGTTGAAATACTTCTTAGTAGAGTGCACTAATGAATAGATGAATAGGTGCCTACACTTTTGCGTGTGGGTACGTCTGTGTGCGTGACTGAGCGTGTTATTTGTGTGCATATTAATCATTGAGTTTATTTATATCAATATCTGTATATTATAATGTCAGGTGAACTACGATTGACACTTGTTCTTTGTCATTTTTTTCTGAATATCCCCTGAGGGTATGTGACGGTATGAAAAACTCTGTCCTTCCATTTCCAGCGCGTAACTTCACGCGATCGGGTTCTTCGCGTGACGTCAGATTATAGCGTCAAATTGTGTTTATTTGACGTAGCCCACGGGTGACGACAGCGCGTCTGTTCGCGACTTAACGGCCAGTTCTTGTATCAGACCACTGCACTTTTCAGCCGGACAGGCCGCATCTCTGTAAGCTGCGCTGTCAACCGTCACAACCGACATCCGACCGTAGCTGACCGCTGGAAGTTGCCCAGGCACGCAAGGTCTACATCACCGTGCGGCGAAACTAGTCGTCTGGAGGACTGTTTCGCCATTTCACTGCTTCGCCATTTTGCCATTTCGCCTTTTTGCCATTCTACTGTTTCACCGTTTCGCCACTTCTCTGTTCCGCTTCTTCTGTTCGCTGTTCCACGTTCGCCGGTTCTACGTTCCTCGTCCAGTTCTACGCTTCATCCTTCGTTCGCCATCACCTTCATCAGCATCTCCAACACTGCACAGCCGTCAACACCTCTTCTGTCATCGCATCAGGAACATCGACCAGCGTCACCAGCCCGAGCACGCATGCGGACTGTGCCATCTCACGCGCGAGATAAGTCGTGTATTCTGTGCTGACGCAAACGTGGTGACTCTGACATTTGTGGTCGGTGTGAACATTTTCACAACACAACACTGTCTTCAAACGTTCACACTAACATTATCGTTGCCATTCACATCAACCACACATCACCCAGTGTGAGTTAATTAAATGTGGGTTTTCTATACACGGTCGACTTTTTTGTTGAAAAAAGAGTGTGTGCATCTGGTGTGTGACAGTCGCTTTTTTCAGGCTTCTACCTGTTCCATTGTACTTCCGCTGTAAGTGCACAGGCACACATCCAGGTGCAAAACGCGACACATCAAACGTTACAGGGTAAAAGAATAAAAAAAAACTTCAAACTTGAAACAAAGGGTCAGCAGAAAAACACCTACTACATGCGCAGAAAGTTCGCTTGCCTGACACAGGATCCGAAAACACAACCCTCTGTGTGTCAGAAACAAGCGCGCGTTATCGCTATGTTGCATGCAAATGCAAGTGCACGTGCACCGAAAGGAATCGTGTCCGAAAGGTCCATCGGCAGAAAAGAATAAAACAAGTAAAGGACAGAAGAAATTCAAAACGGAAGACAAAAGGAAAGAAAGAAACGAGGACAAAAAGGAAGAAACAAAGAAGGGAAAAAAAGGAAACGAAAAGACAGAACAGGTAAGGGAGGCAATAAAAGAAATAAAGAAATAAAGAAAGAAAGAAGAAAAAGGAAAGAAAGAAGAGAAAATTGCTTCCTAGAATTTTCTCTGACGTTGCTTTTAAACGATAAAGTGATCGGATCGGGGATCTAAGGAATAGACTATCACGTTCCCTGATAATATTTTTAAGTCTATAGCTTTCCCTGAAGGTGATTCCCCACCCTTCTTGTGTCATGTCAAGATTACCTTCACGCCTGACTGAGCGCGCTCATTGATACCAGGATCTTTCGCCAATTTGTGTCTCCGTCTGTATCCGCGCTCACTTTTTCACCAGCCGAATGCCGCGTAATTGGAAAATTTTCGTTTTCTTTCTTTCTTTCATTCTGTCTGCCTGTCTTTTTCTTTCTTTGTTAAATTCCCGGTTATCTTATTTATATACATCTAGTCCTGCACGTATTTTGTCTACCTCCCGCTACACACTGGTTGGTATTGCCTCGCCTGATCAACTAATGTATACTTGTGACTAATGTACATGTAAACGAACCCCGTATTTCTCCTTTCGTCCACTTTATCCCCCTTTCCCCGCCTTGCGTTCTGTGCCGTTGAATGCGCTAAATCCACTGTCGCTACTAAAATGACTCAGTTACCCAGAACGCATGAGTAAAACGTGGCTTGCTGGATGATAAAACAAAAGTGGGTGGGGGCGGGGGCTGAGGGGCAGAGAAGTTCAATTCTTCGAGGCACTCATTTCCAGATGAACTCATCTGTTAATGAAACATCTTTAGCAACGATGTGGTCACATGACAAGACTTGCATCCGCGACTGCTTATTTTGCAGAAAGCACCCCCCCCGCCCCCCACCCAATCTCGCCACCCATCCCATGGCGTAGTTTGCGTGCTTCCCAAAATAAAATGAATGTCCCAGACGTTGATACCGCTGGCACGTGACGGGACAGATTGGCTGCTCAGGTCACGTGAAATCATTAGTCATCCTCTTAATTACTGGTTTACCATGATGTGCTCCGACTACTGGAGTTGCTGTCATTGTTCTCCATAACTCTACATTTGTTATATGCGTGTATGTCTGCGTGAATCTTTATCTAAGGGTATGTTCGTGCGATGCGTTAACCAATAGCGCATACTTGTGTACACGATATCTGTAAACAAAAATTACAGAAATGCATCCTAATTAATTTGTTGCACGTCACGTATCATTAGACCTTCGCTAAGGAAGGCGTGAGCGACTCACAGCCTTGTGACGTCTCCTGCCTAATCATCTTATTTCTCATTCAAGCACCTTCCTATCCTTCCTCCATCGAACTTCCATCCTTTTCTTTCTTTTTTTCTTTCTTGTGAGATGATGCCCGCCCGTAAATATCCACTATTTCAGGATTTCCATTCGATCGCATTCTCTCTCTGTAATTGTGAAATCTGTCACCCTCCTTTCCCTTTTAAAAATCCGTTGAATGTTTCGCCTCATATTTTCAGCGCCAACCAGTATCTTCCAGCGTGAATCCACCACTGACATGAATTAGCTTCGCCTGCATTCAAAATAATTTAAACCCAAAGAATAGCTTTGTTCTTTTCGATAATAATCAAATCTGAAAGATTTATTCCTGTGTTTTTATGTCAGTAATTATGAATTCTTTGGGGGGGAGGTATGGGGTACAGAAGGAAGTGTTAAACACCCGCAGAAAACCATTCTGGTAACACAGGAAACGAAGAACATAAAACTCGCAGCAATTTAATTATTTGGGCATGAAGACTTCCACGCCGCTTGTTCAGTTTTCATGTGCACTCTTCTACCTTCACATTTTCACCAGAGCGAGAGACAAAATCTCCAGGAAATAGGGAATCATTAGACAAATGACACAAAAGATGAAAACGAATGGATGCCGTGCTAAACGCGGAAACTGATTCGTACTTACCTAAAACAGCCAGGGACAAGACTGCAACAGCAAAGGAGAGTTGCGCAATTAGTTCTTAATACGTTCAGCACACCTAGGTGGGTGTTCCGTCATCCAAAATCACTGTCGGTGGCTGGAGAAAGGAAAAGTGGTGTGAGTACCAGTGACAGGTGACTTGTAACGGTACGTCAGGGATCGCGTGCAGTGGTTTCTGCGGGACCCGGAGACTGCGGTATCACGTAACCTGACAAAAGTATTGGTCCTCCTGGTGTGGTTCTGTCCCATTGAACAGCAAGTTGACCTCCCAGTTCCGGCCGGCGGCGTAGATGAAAGGGCGAAACCTGACACCGTCAGACCAAGGCGCGCGGATACACGGCAGCGGCAGGTATCCAGCGGAGAAGTTGACAAAGATTAGACGTCAGTTTCCGCACGTTGTCGCGTGCAATGTGCGCGCGCCTGGTGACTTGCTGGACGGAAAGGGCTGCTGCAGCAAAATCCCCCGCCTGTCGATTTGCGCTCTACCCTCTACCCTCTTCCCCTTCCCCGCTCCTGTCCCGCAGGGGGGGCGGGGGGGGGCTGGTCATCGCAGATGAAGCCTGGATTACCTCCCGTTGCTGGAGGAGACCGCGGAGGGGGTAGATGAAGGGGGGATCTGCCTTTTTACTTCAGTAAGTCATCGACTCGACCCCGACTGAACGATCAGTGACGGTTGTTGGCGGTGATGCTGATGGTTGTGTGGTGGTCGTGGTGCTGGAGGTCATGTCCGTAGCGACTGCTACAAGAGTTTGGAGGGTGGGGGTGGGGGTGGGGGAATGTGCGCGCTCACTGCGGCGAGATTAGGCGGTGATCAGAGTGGTCTGCTCTTAGTCACTTGGCTGAAGGACGAGGCCAGAGGTCAGCAGTTAGAGCACGTGCTGACAGAAATGCAACCCAGAGTGACGTTTTTTTCCGGGGATGGGGGATAGATGTATATGCGTAGAGGGAGGGCTGGGACTCAGTTTTGGAGGTTAGCTGTTATCAAGCTTGTCAAAAAGTAAACCTATATAAACAGTAAGGCTGGGCTGCATGAACCTTTTGTCTACTCATGAAGTCGTAACAGTGAAAGAAACCAAATGCATTTACCCAAAGAGGAAAAATTCACGTGCATCTGTCGTAATTTTCGTCATTTAGGTCAGACGCACGCTCTTTCCCTCTGTGCCTGGTACAAGTTTCGCGTGGTGTTTGGTGCAGTCGTTATTTTCTTGTCTCCTTAACCTTCTGACGTTTCCCTATGTCGAGGTAGATGAAGCTGTGGATGTAGACGTGAAAGCGGATAAGCGCCAGGACATGCCAAGATCGGTGACAAATTCTGTGAGATATCCAACAATTCAAACTGCACTGTTTAACCCTCCGAGCAATGCTTCTACTTTTTGCGAACTCTTTTATCAGCAACAAACAAAGAAACAACAAACAAAACCCCTAAAGAGTTGAATACACCGCTTGACCGTACTTTGTTCGAGCAACTGTGCTACAAAAAAAAATAAAAATAAAAAGATGAAGGTATAACTTTATGATGGATTTTCAAGCTTTTCATAGCTCTACAATTACCTGCATTGCGTGCACGTGTGCGCGCGCACAGCAGTAATTGTTGCATTGATAGGCGGGTTTCTTGCTGACGTGTCGTAATCCTGTTTAATATTACACTTCCCTTTTTCCTCCTCGTAACTGCTGAGGGTAAAATGATAAAGTACAGGGAAGTTGAGGGAAAGTGCGCGCGCGCGCACACACACACACACACGAAACCCTCGCGGATACAGAAGAGGGAGGGGGTTTGAACGGTTAGTAGTAGGGTATCTTGTTCAGAAATCATGCAGTGTTAAAAGACAAATATTCACGCTTCCATGAATTCCATGAAGTAGACCTATGTGCTTGTGCAAAGCCGAGAAACGCTTAGGTCTCGCATAAATGCGGAACATATACGCATACGCAACATGTACGCGCCTTCCCTCTTTCCGTAAACGACCTTTGCTCACAGTGGCACAAAGATTTTAGTACTGCACGCTTTTGCAACTACAGTGCTATTTTCACATTACTTTTCACAAATCTCCTCTACTGCCATGTTCACATTACTTTTCACAAATCTCCTCTACTGCCATGTTCACATTACTTTTCACAAATCTCCGGGATCCAAAAAAGTTGTGTGGCACCATGACCAACCCGCACACATCAGTTTTCACAAATCTTGCTTAAAGCTTTCTGCAGGTATAACATTTTCGCAATAAGCTTCAGTAAATAAACTGGGATATTTTAAAGAAAGAGACGAGATTTATTGTTTCCAAACGGTGTGGCGTCGTTTGGTTTGCACGACTGTACGTCTGCTCATAGATCCCTGCCAGCCGCAGGACCCCACGCAAAACCTGAAACGACACAGCCCCCTGACTCGCGCTGGAAAAGTGCCCGCGTTAAAGAGAAACAGTAACCAGATAATGGCGAGTATATTATTTCATCAGTTCATCGCTTCATCATCCAGGAGGCGCGGGACATCAACGAACTAAGAGATAAAGACTGGAAAGGCCTGGGGCGGCGCGCCAGCAGTTTCGCCAATACTTCGCCGCCATGACAGTGGAAGGGGAGGCAATATTTCAATCAGAATGCACCGGTGTGTCAAGGAACAAGGCGCCACGGGCAATCACTCAGGAAGAGAAGAGACAACTCCAAGGGTCGGAGAGACCAGCAGCAAGTCGGAACTGCGACCTACGTCACGTGACCTGTGCGGAGATGAACAAGAAAAAGGGGCAGACTGCCCCCAGAGGCAGATATTAAGTCTTCCCCGGAGTAGCCTCCCTTGTCTCATGTCACCTCGCTCATCAAAAGCGTGGAAGGACCAGAGCGACAGAGGTACAATTGTAGCTTTTACCAGTAAACTGTAAACGTGGTGTGGTTCTTTTACCAGTAAACTGTAAACGTGGTCTGGTTCTTTTACCAGTAAACAGTAAGTAGGTTGCATCACATTCGGGTAATATGAATTAAGTCACTGCAGTGTGTTGTGTCTTAGAATGAGATAGATTGATAGAGACAGACACAAAAATAGATTCCGCTGTCATGCAGGAATTAAAATAGACTGATACACATATGCGGATAGGGTTGACCCCAGTCTGACACATTCAAACGCACAAAAACATGCAAGGAAAAGGTTATCACTCACTCACTCACTCACTCACTCACTCACTCACTCACTCACTCACTCACTCATCATTTTTCTCCCTACAACGTCTACATCTTTCAGCGTGATATTGCGTTTCAAGGTCATCGCTGATGAACTCAGTCAAAGCAGGCGACAGGTGTGACACCGCGTGTCCGTCCACGTCACGGACCTGACGTCAGTGACAAAGCTGTTTGTAGTTACCGCAGGGGGGAGCAGGCACCTGGCTTTCACGTCCTTCCTGTCGCCTGATAAATTAATTCACAGTAAGCATGACCGCTCGGATCTAGCGAGTCAAACGCTATTTCGGGAGTACAACGATTGGTGGAAAAATCTGTATACCCCCTTCCCCCCCACACACACACCCCTGTTGCTATAAGAATTATGTACCTTGACAAATGAAACGCATAGGAGGCGCCACGGAGCTGTCAGTTTTTCTAACAAAATGAAGTTTTAAAATGCGGATTCGAAATTTTAGGGTTTGTTTGTTTGGGCTTTTTTTTTGGGGGGGGGGGGGGGGCAAATTCAGCATTCCAGCAGCGTTGTGTCTCCTTTGTAAAAAAAGCTCCGTCCATACAATTCCTAGCTTCCATGATAGCGTCTCGGAGTATATTGTTTTAGCGCTGCACAATTCAGCTGCTCGCGGGGGCTGAAACCCAGTTTCATTTCTGAGGGCAGAAAGCAGCGCCCAGAAAATAGTGGAGAGGGACGGCTCATTTGACCTTGCCTGGCCGTTAGATCAAAGTCACTGGATACCATCGGCAAGAGGTGGCAGCTTTGGCCAGAAAGGATTGACAGGTCTTTAACCTTCGTCAGAAGAGCACAGCCCCCACAGGTTGATTTGATGTTGCTGTGGGCCCTGCTGGTGCTGGACGACGTGGCAGTGGTCGTTGGAGATTCATAGATCTGCCCAGACGAAAATGATCAACAGAAATCCACAATAAAATAAACGAAATCACAATACCAAGTAAGAAAGAAAAAGAGAAAGAAAAAAAATCCTGTAACGGAACTGTTTCGATCTTTGTTTTTGAGGTTTGAGAAGAGTTCTAAGCGAGATTGGTTTTTTTTTCGACGTATCTGTTTTAGAAGTAACATCATCTACCCTCTTTAAAAAAAAAAAGAAGAAGAAGAAGAAAAAAAGTCGAAGTCCCGTATGTACGCATGCGCGCACACTCGGCAGGCGCGGCTCCAAAGTATTATGCTGCATTAGACACACGATGCATTGAGCTTATGCCATTGGAATAACAAGATGAAACCGGAGCCACAGAACTCCGGGGCTGCTAGGGAAAAGGGCATAAGTGCCTTGATTATATGGAGGCTTCAAATAGACAAGTTACCAAATCTGTTCGCGGCGCGTTAGGGGATCTGTGTCAGTCTCAGATCCGTTCAAGTCTTCTGTCAACCGGATTTGCTTTCTTACATGAGAATGGCGAGAGAGAAGGAATGGAAAGCGTTTTTTTTTAAATTGCAGAAATGAGCAAGTATCCCGGTAGTCTCTCTCTCTCTCTCAGCCACTCTCTCTCTCTCTCCTCCACATTCCAAATGCTGGATAAGAGCTTTTATTTATTATCTTTTTTTTTGGGGGGGGGGGTTAGCTCATTTTACCGCATGACAAAGCTTTAAACTGTAATATATTTCTTTAAACAGACTGTATAGGCTGTGCTGAGAGTTCAGTTTTCACGATAGATGCTGTTCACAGATGCTGTTCACAGACCAAGAAATACGAAACAAATCTTTGGGCTATCATAAGTAATTTAACTGTTTCTCATAGAAATGGGAAATTAGGATTCAACGTTCTTGTACTCGGGACGCACAGTGTCGGCTGATTTCCCATCTGGTGCAACATGCCGCAACTTGTCCTTGGCATAATTGTCACGTAAAGCTGTTCTAAGCGTCATCATCGACAATCACATCAGCACTCTTGTTGATTATCTGTCCTTCTATTCCCCATCTCCCCCACAAAAAAATCCCAGCCAGTGTTCTGATTACTTTTTGATTGGATGCTATTATTAGAAAATAACGCAGACAAACGCATACTTTTTAACCTGCTGTTTGCTCGCTTTAAAAAAATGTTTTTGAGCGGTTTTTTTGTAACGCTAGCACGCACAGCTTCAAGCGAGTTTTATTTCTATTAAACCTCAAACGTAAACCGACAATAATTGTCACCTTCTACCAGATAAAAAGAAAACTAAGTTTACTATTCCTTTCAAATCACAATTGCATTTGACGTCACGATTTTATTCGTTGCAAACCGTAAGTTGTAAAAATATAGCGACTAAAACTAGTTTTCAAAACCAAAAGACATTTGAATGACCAATGACTGTAAATTCATGTTTCCAAAACTATTTTATTTCTTACTGGTATATGCAATTCTGTCTGTGTGTGGGTTCCCCCAAGTGAAAGAGAGAGGGGGAGATGGAGAGAGAAAGAGAGGGGGGGGGGAATAAGGGAAAAAGAGACAGACTAACAAGGAGACTATGGCTGGCTGACTAAGGAACGAATAAATGGAGACAGTGTTGCCAAAATATCTATATATATATATAGATAAATAGGTATACACATATTACGTGTATATGCATCTATGGGTATATATGTGTGCACACTGAGACAGACGCGTGCGCGCACATACACTCTCTCTCCCCCCCTCTCTCTCTACTCCACACTTAACATATAGACTTCACACTGGGCAAGCGGGCTGACAGTTGAGGAAGACCAGGAACCTATCAAGTTTGTTCAAATATTTTTTTCACGCGAACAAGAACACTAGCACCAGTCAAAGAAAGAACCAGAGGCGTTCGAATCCCATGGCATTCAAGATCCCGCTGAAAAGAACACACCGTACTGCACAAAATCTATAATGCTGTTCGCGCCAAACATGGAAAACAAATTTAGGGACAGAGTCCGTCTCTGTCAGAGCTCCAAATGCCCTGCCATGCTGTTTCCCATCAAGATCCAGGGAGGCTTAAAGCGTTACTTTTTTGTCGGACAGTAACCACAGCACTCTCATCCCATTACTCTTGAATGCCATCACCCAACAATCTCCCAAAGTCAAATCGCTTTTATTCTGAATCAGTTCAAGTGTCCTTGCTTCGTCACTCACTCACTCACTCACTCACTCACTCACTCACTCACTCACTCACTCACTCACTCACTTCTGTTGTCGGTGTTACTGTTGTCATCTTTGTCCACAAGGGATAATATCGATGACGAGAACCATACAGAGAGATTGCACGTGTGAAGCAAATGGAGCCAGTGCCATATAGCACGTGACTACACGCAATTAAACGCACGCTGCAGAGGCCAAGCACTCGTCAAACCACAGCAAAACCAAGAACGCACGTGTCGGGCATGCGCGGTCCGAGGTGACAGAAGTGCCCAGCTCTGACCGCCACTCAGCAGGCCCGTCACGCTCCACTTGCGCTGGTTGAACGAGTCCGCGAAATTAATTAACTAATTTCTCTCTTTGGCCCTCCATACCGGGAGTACTCGAGCACTTCCTGTGCGGCCAAATGCCCCTTCCGTGTCTAAGTTTGTTCAGCGGAGGCCCAGTTATGGCAGCAGCGTCTGTCATTGTCGGGAGACCGAGGGAACAGGACATGGAGTGTGATGAGGCTGAGGTCGGTGCGTGCGTGCGATTGTGTGAGTGCACGAGCGACTGGGCGAGTGAGCCAGCGAGTGAGCGATTGAGCAGGCGAGGAAGCAAACGACAGTGGCAAAGAATTAGCATTGCATAACACACACGACATACCTCATAACGTCAAGATCAATTACTGTTAGAGAGTACTTTGAAGTACTGTCTTCCAGACTGCAGACACGATCTGGCGGGCAGAAACTAGGGGCAGCTTTCCTCTCCCTATACCTCCTGCACATCCCTCATGAGGAAGCATTTAAATGGTGATTGATGTTCAACAATTAAAAACCAGATATTCCTTCTATGGACGCACGCATGAATGATCACACAGAGAGAGAGAGAGAGAGAGAGAAGGACAGTAAACGTGTTGTGCATTTCTTATAATAGAGATATAACATTTAATATATAATGGTTTCTGACGTGCTAGTTATCTCAAACATTGAAAAGTATCATCAACGCACAGTGCAGGTCATAAGTTCTTTCTTTCTTTTTCTCTCTTTTATTTCTTCTTATTTTTGCATCTTAGAAGTCCTGCGAGGCATTGGCACACGCTAGAGACTCAATCAGCCACAAGCGCTTCCAGAAAAGCCGGTGATTCTATGATATTCCCAAGTCTGCCGAGGGATTTACGCCGAACAGTACATCTCTGATACCGTACAAAGCTGATGCTGCAGCTAAGCAATTCGTCTCCTCCCCCCTCCCCCACTCCTCTACTGGCCACAACACTTCTGTACTGTTTTCTTTCTTTCTTTCTTTCTTTCTTTCTTTCTTTCTTTCTTTCTTTCTTTCTTTCTTTCTTTCTTTCTTTCTTTCTTTCTTTCTTTCTTTGATGACTATAGTTTTCTCGGTCCTTAGCGTACTGTTGCAAGTATGCTGATGTCATCTGTGTTTGTGTCTGTGCAGGTTTCGTACATCTCTCGCCGGATGATCTCAACAGTCCTAGACTTTCATCAACATTATCTAGACAGCGGTGGTTTTTGTACGTGTGTGTTACCTTTGACATCTATCACGCTAAAATCAAGCTTTCCTTAACAGCTACGACTCGCGTCATCGATTTTTTAAGATCTTCTTTATGTTTGCATCAATCTGCCTGCCTGCCTGCCGGTCTGCCCAGACTTTTGGCCTCCCCCCCCCCACATCTACTTTGAATGGGCTCCTTCTCGATCCGTCTTTCTAAAAGATGATTGCGCGTGTCTACTGACAAGCATACACCACGTGCGCGGACATCTTGGCGCGTGCAAGCGGCCGCACACACGGACACACTGCCTGGAATAGACTCGTACGCTGGGCTCACACTGTGTTACTCGCCTGCTTGTTTACACAGCGCGGTGCCAGCAGGCACAGGGAGAAAGCCCGTGCACTCAAGAAACGCTTTTTCTCTGCGTCCATCGCACGCTGCCAGCACGCGCGAATCAGGGCCGATGACTATTGGCAGACTTCAATGGAGCAATTATGAACCAACGTTTACCCTCCGTGCGCATGCGCGGCCAACGATTTCCGCTTCCAGGAAAGCGTTTCTATAAAGACTCGCAGGACCCTAATGAGATTTCACTGTGACTCTCAGCCGATGATACGCCGCCTGAATACTGGCCACAGCGAGAGCAGAATGCCATTTAGTGACGTCATGGGGGTTGGGGGAGGGCGGTTCTCGCGGAATGCGAGATGCATGTGTGCATTCATGGCTGCCAGAAAAAAAATGCTACCTGTAGCGTACACGTACATTTTCTTACAGTGTGGGTTTGTCACGTGCGTATGTTTGCGTACTTTGTCAGTTCTCGTATTGTCTCGGTATGTACTATGGACACGCTTTGATGTTGGCGGGGACTGATTTGTTTGTTGTGTTGTCTTGGGGGTTCAGGGGGGATTTTAGATTTAGTGCAAGGATGTTGTTCCCTATTTTTTTTCTGAATGGTCCCTTCTTCCCTATGGTGGCTATTTAAATAGCATTCTAGCAGGACATGTGAAATTCTGAGTATTTCTCCACAATCACATTGACTGGATTTATGTGGATCAGACGGTATTTACCATTTAATTGCAGTTACTGTTCTCTGGTAGATTCAAACACAAATGTAAGTCCGCCAATTGGAAATTGTTCCATTTCTCTTTTTGTAAACTTGGCTTCCTGATTACATCTTTTTCCCGCTGCAGCGTTATTGCAAGCAGAAAAAATATGTTTTTTGGAAAAGTGCTTCCACCTGTCTGTGAGGAAGGGGGCTGGTTATTGGTTGCTTAACGTCCCGCCGAAAACTGGGTGGATATCAGGACGGTGGACTATGGGGTGGGGGGGAGGCCCTATTACTAAGCTATGCACTGAAAGAACCACCAGACTGATAACTGCAGGAAGATGCCCAGTGCGTACAGGCAGTTTAATGTGCGGGGAATGACCAAATGGAGTCTGAATAATGTATAACTCCAGGAAATAATCCTTGGCCACGCCAAGATTCCAACCAACAATCTTCCCCCTGCTTGTCCACAGCTCTACCAACTGGGCTATGCAGGCCCCCGTGATAATGGAAAGGGGGGGGGGTGCGTTTGAGGGGTGGGGACGTGCTCTGGTTGCTGCAGCTGAGCTGGTGGTGGTAGAGGCTGGTTTTCTTGAGGCGTTTCTTCTGTGGTGTCCAAGCTGCTGTGGTTTGCTGTTCGCTGTCCCTGCTGGTCGTTTCCTATTGACCTATGCTTAGACGCTAGACTTTGAATCTTTCTTAGTTTTGTGTCATGTGAGCGGAACAACTATGGTTGCAACATTTATATTTGAGCCGATTGACTGCTCGCGTGGTGGTCGTGCACTGTTTGTCCTGTGAGATAGCGTTGTGCAAAGCATCTGGACGCAAGCCAAGTTATTTTCTGCAAAGGTAGATGACAACAACCATTTTATCTCACAGGCTGATCAAACTGACAGAAAATATAGTTTTCTTGCTTACGGATATAATTGTCTTTAAAACAAAATGTTTATAAATGAAAAAATATGGGTTTCTACAGTATGGGGGTGCAATATGTCAGAAAAAGCACATTATTACAAGATTAAAATTATACCTGCTTCTAATAAAATCTGTTAACATTCTAGCTATAGGGTCTCTTGGGCCAGACGTGATTTCACGTGACATGAAAAGTTGGTAATGCTACAACTTCAACATGCACCGCTTCACTAACGGGAAAGATTCGTTAATCGGTATTTAATATCAAAATAACTACACCATCAAGTGCATCTGTCACTGTCTGATGCCTTACTGACGTATGGGACCAATTGGACTCCACGGAACTGATGTTTAACCAGCGGTAATGTCCCTTTGTGCTTGTCTCCGCACAGTGCAGCGGGGGAGAGGGATCAGTACTGCGCATGCGCAGACAAGGCATTGCTAGTCACACCGCTTGAAGCGCCCCCTACCGCTGGGACAGCCGTGGTCTGGCAGTGGCTGTGAACATTTGGGAGCTGTGGGGGACCGGAACCCCCCTGACTTGGCGGCATGCGGGGAGGAGAGGGGAGGGGAGGAGAGGGGAGGGGAGCCCAGGAGGCGACCAGCACAAAGCGCAATGATTCTCCTTTTGTCTTTGATGACAACGTGCCCGTGAACCCACTTAACGCTTTTTTCCACATCTGTTTTATCACTATCATCAGTAAATCGCTCTCAGCTGTGCTTCCAATCGAAGCTATCAGTACGTTATGAGCATGGGATTGTTTTGGAGTGGGTGGGCGTGATCAAAAGGCAATCTCTCTCCCTCTCTCTTACAAAGCACCAAAAGGTTAACTTAGGTAGACAGTGGCTGCAATAAATAACACAGGCTTAAGAATTTGGTAATAATTATGTCAGTAGTTGCTGAACTGGTTCCTTACATCTGCAGCAAAACGAAGCTGCTTTCAAGCTCTTCTTGTTTAAACAGAACCGACCATGGACTTCGGCACACACACACACAACTTTACGCACAGAAAGAGCGAAGGACTCATGCAGCCGCGAGCTTAAACACTCGCGCGCGCTTGCGCATTTACAGATGCACTCAGTTACAGGAACGTTATATAATGGTATTCATAAAGAATAATAGTTGGCAAAGCACGGCTTGTTTCAAAAACACAGTTATCAGAGATCGCGAGGCTTTGGCGTCTGGACTGAAAGCGCTAACAAAATTGCTCATATATCGAGAGGCAGCAGAGGAGATGTATTGCAGATGCACAATCATGAAAAGTGTTCACTTTCTGACACTGTATTGCTAAGACCCCAACACGTTACACAGTTGTACGGTTTTCTCTCTTTGATATGCTGCTCAGGAGCGTAACGGCGTCCTACCTCAGACTGCATCAAAGTCGGAACGTCTTGTTCCCCTTAGCCAGGTGTCTTTAGTCCCTTCAGATATCGTCACTTTCCCGATTGCAAAGTGCGTGAGTGCGTGCGTCTGTTTGTGCGTGTGGGTGTATGTGAGGGGGAGGGTATGGGGCTTGCTGGAGTATGTATTTAGCCTGTCCTGTCTTTAGTGCAAGACAGCTTGCAATGCTTTCAGACAAAAGCTTACTGCCTCCACCTGTGCTTTTATTGATCTAGAACAACCACTACTTCAGATTGTCCAGTCAAAATCTCTGTTTTGTTGTTGTTGTTGTTTTTTTGTTATTCACCTTCTTAAACAACCAGTTCTATTCAGTGTGATGGATGATCACGTAACGTTGCCACAAAGTATTCTAGCTTTTTTTGCGCATTTTGTTATCAGGAAATACTTTATAACATTGTTAGCAAACATTACAGAAGCGCAAGTTGTGTAGATTTCTTATCAGTCATAATTATGATCCACTCTGATTTATCATAATGGAAAGATACTGTTTTGGCATGTTTTATTGGGCGCGTTCGAACTGACATTTGTTCACCTATTATTATTGTTGTTGTTGTTGTTTCATTGAGAAAAACTGTCCCTTTTCCTCATATTATTCCATATTATTGCCATAGGATCACAGAACTAATCAAGTCTCTTTACCGCATGGGGGTGGTGTGGGGGAACTATCGATGTGTTTGCTTCAGTAGAAAGATCTGATATTACCTGGCGGTTATCATCCACATGCATTATTTACCCCATTCCCTGCATATTCTGCATCGTGTGTTACCCATCAAAGACCGTGTATTGTATATGCCGTATTATCGAGAAAAAGCAGATGACCGTTAATTTTAACTTAGAAAATCAGACGTTTCCCCCTTTCCACGAATAAAAAAGAAACCATAAAATTTAGTGCAAACTTTCTTATTTTTCCTTCGCTTTTGATTCGAAATAGGTAAAACCCACCCCAATAACCAAGCAGTAAATATTTGCCCTGGGTTAACTTGTTAGTTATCGATAGAGTGTATCTAGCTTTCAAAATTATACTTTTGTCTAAGCTGCTTGCACCATGCTCCCTGCTGGCAGTACTTCCTAACCCCCTTAACTGCCAACCACGTCAATCTTGTTGTTGTCACCAAACAGACACTCTGTAAGTGCACAGGAAAACGCTGACTCGATGGTCAATTTGCTGTTCCTGCGGCTCGCGATAGCACGCGGGGATAGTCTGCAGTTGCTACAAGGGCACTGCATCTGCCAGACATCGCGTGTATCCTCCCTGCTATAATTATCGATCAAACATTCGCTGCCACGGAAGTGCAGTGTAGCGATGACAGACTTGCCTGAAGCAAACCGGCGCGCATGCGCAGACAAAACCTTCGTGACTTGCAGTACAACGAAAGACGACATGTCCGGACCGCCGATTAAAAGATCTAGACAAAACTTGAGTTTAGCTGTGTGCATTTTTTTCCGGCTGTATTTGCAGAAAATAAATCAGTAAGAGTGAAGGAAATGTTGGTTATTAAATGGACGATGAAAAATTGGGGGAAGGGAGAGAAAAAGGAAGCACGCCTTTCCCATATAAATGGCGACATTTGTGTATGTACTCAACGTCTTGTACCCTCCTTGCAGAAATGCATAGTTTCGTGAGGTGAGAGAGTTTTAAATTGGTTGGGTTAGACTGATTTTTAGAAAGAAAACACGATAACTATCATTAGACGACGCAAAAATCAGGTCAAGGTGATGTCAAACAAATAATACCAGTCCAGCCTGGTCAGCCAACTCTACAAAAACAGAAGAAAAAAAAGAAAAGGAAGATGGACTCCAGAAGCTAAGGGGACTGCGCGCCATCAAAACAAAATAACTCCTGACTGGATCCTCTCTCTCTCTCTCTTTCTCCAAGATCTACGCCAGTATAAGTCCTTGGCCAGAAATATGTTAGACACATCTTCAGCCAAAAACTAACTGCATTTACAATGTATACGTGAGACGGTTCGTATAAGCGTTTGTATCTGCTGTCCGTACTGTACGTAAAATACAAATGCGGAAGGGCATTACGACCCTCTTGTGAACGGAAGTGCAACACAGGGGTGGTTTGCATTAGTGGTCCTAACGACTGTTCATACTTAAAGGTGTGCGTAAACTACACAGAGCCAATGAGTCTTACGACTGATCTTATGAATTGAAAAGCAGCCACGAACGCTCATGCAAACCATCCCCGGGGTGCTGCGCCGGCTTGCATGAGCGTTCGTAGCTGCTCTTCCGATCATAAGAGTGGTCGTAAAGCCCATTCGGTATCTTATGTATACCATTACGTATGAACAGGTGATAACAACGCTTATGCAAGCCACTCCAGGAAGTTAAGAATAACATGCAGTTCATTTTCAGATGCCATTTGAGAAAACTTAGTTCAGTGATTTTAGTCACGTCTACGCGCACTTAAACGCACACACACACTCTCACATACACACACGCGCGCGCGCGCGCACACACACACACATTTTCTTCATGCACGTTTTCCAGGGAAAAAAACAATTAAAAGAAAAACTTCTGGACACACCGCCTTCGTGTTTTCATTCCCTGTAATGCGATCCACCCAACCAGCTTCCATAGCTTTCCCTTCCTTCTCCATACCCTGTATGATGTCCCTCGATCTCTTCTAAGCTGCTGCAGCAATATTCTCCCTCCTCAACCCCACCCACCCCCTCTTGTCGTCCCAAGCAACTTCCACCTCTCGCCCTAACACTCTCCCGGAGACCCCTCCCGCTTCTAGACCCCCAGTCAGTCATTCCAGCCAAGCATGCCGCTTTCCGTGCCAACAGACGGCGACAGGGCCCGTAACTGAATTATACCAAGCCGTCGTTTCTCTCATTCAGGAAGATTTCTTTCCTCGAGAGTTGTCTGCCCGGATTTGCAATTTTCTGTCTATAAACAGTTCTCTCCTCAAATATCGCCAAACACGAACTGTCTCTCGGACTCTGTCGGCGGACCGCGGATCTGTGCTTCGCTGTCTGGTTAGCGTGGTCAAGGAATGGTTTTAACCCTTTTCATTCTGTACTCTTAACTGACGTTTGGTTGTACATTTAATTTTGTCTATACAAATGTTCAGAATGGGTGTTAATGAATATTAAGACTTGGATGAGTGAGAGGAAACAAATACGGAAGAGGAAATAAAACAAAAGGTCGTTTTAGTGAGAGATTTTTTTCTTTTGTAGGGAAAGAAAAATCGAACATTTATCACTTCCAAAGACAATATTCAAGAGACTTGCATAGAAAAAGAAGAAAAAATCATTATCACCTTGCTTAATTGCATTAAACTTGCGCTGGCATGGCGTGTATTCTTTGGCAGTTACAGAGAGAAAAAACGCACCAAAGAGCAAACAATCTGACCGGTATGTGTGTTGTTTTTTTTAAAGATCTCGAGCTGTCTTTTTCTTGGAAGAAAACTAGCAGAAAGAGTAAAAAAGACACGGAAGAGGAAAGTATGACAGATTTATGGAAATGCCACATGGAATGAAGGAAAAACTAGAATGAGAAAGGAGCTCGATTATGCAGTTGAAAGGTCACCAGAAGAGGCGTCAGGTTAACGGGCTATGGCCGACCTGTTTGTTTCTAGTCTTCGTCATCCACCAACACTGATGCTGTCTTCCTCTTTATCTCTCTATCTCTCTTCCCTTCTCTCACTCTTTCCGTGTTCCTCTCTTTCTCTCTCCGCCTCTATGTCCGTCGCTGTCTGTGTGTGCTGTCTCTCTTCCTGTTTCTCTGTTCCCCCCTCTCTCTCTGCCCCCTCTCCCCCCCCCCCCACTCTGTTGTTTTTCTTGGAGATTTGTTTCCTGTCTACACCTGTGCCCTTCCACAGCTTCTCGAAAATTCAACTTGCTGTTGAATTTTGATCAGTCCCAGAGAAGTTTATGAATAATTTCCGCGGGCTTTTTGGAAAAAAACCCATTGTGATGCAAGGTAGTACATTTGGTTTCGTGTTAAAAGTACATCGACTAGTTCGTTCGCTTCTACCCATACTCCCATTTTTTAGAAATGCAGATGACATCAAGAACGTAAACAAACCACGGCGTCAGCAAGTGAAAGTTTGTTGAACTCCCCAGCCCACCTCAAACTCTCAACCAGCCCCTGGCCTGTCGCTTGGGTTTGCGTCATATCTTGGAGAAAATATCGCCTCCGCGGGTTTCATTGTTGGCCTCACGTATGTTGTCGTCTGGGAAGCAACGACAGAAGAAGTAGAACAGCAGCAGCAGCAGCAGCAGCAGCAGCAGCAGCAGCAGCAGCAGCAGCAGCAGCAGCACCACCACCACCACCACCACCACCACCACCACCACCACCACCACCACCACCACCACCACCACCACCACCACCACCACCACCACCACCAACAACAACAACAACAAGAAAATCAAGAAAAAAGAAGACTGAAAAGTACAAAACAAAGAAGAAAACAAACATTAGGCAAAAAACAAACAAGAACCAACGATAAAAGAATCTACTAACAGCAATAAAAACGGAAGCCCCGTTTACACTTCTAAAGGGACTTAATTTCATTTCTACTCCGAAGCTAGGGGACTAAGGTCTGTTTGGGAGTAAAGGCAGTGAATGTCAGGAGTTTGTCCATTTGCTTACACTGGAATCTGTGTATAACAGGATACACGACATCACCAAGAAGCCAATGTAGAGGACTGAGCTGTGCTCAGGTATGGATATGACGTAACAGATCCTTGTAACTGCACGCGTGCGATACCACCCCCCCCCTCCTCAACACACATTCCGAAATGTAAACCATTTTATTTCACGACAGAAAGTATATTGTTACACAACTTGCATAATTCCAATAACTGGAAATAGATAAGCTAATACAAGTATTCTCTTTCTCTCTTTCCCTCGGTGGTTGGAACTATGCCCGTGTGTGTGTGTGTGTGCGTGCGTGTGTGAGAGAGAGAGAGAGAGAGAGAGAGAGAGACCAGGGTGCGTGTTCAAGGTGGTTTCGGAGGCCGAGGGACTGTGATGCTGCAAGCAGGCAAACCGTTCACCCACGAAGCGAGAGCCCTCTGCTGTGCGAGACGCCTTTCTGTTCGCGTCTTGTTCAACGGTGAATCTTACACCCGTGTTCCTCTTATTCACGCTTTACGTATAGCGAACCGTGAAAAATATCCAAGGCTTTTTCTCTTCTGCAGTCAAAGACGCGTGGTCTATTCAGCTCGAACATTTTGTTTCGCTCAAGACACGTCAACAGTCAACGCGAGCAAAACTAACCAAAGTCGTAGATCAAAACACCATACGGGTACATTTGAAGAACGACCTCACTACCAATTACCAGCATCAGGGTCTCATCCGATGATAGCTTTCAGGTCGGTTTTTAATCCAGTCTGAGGAAAAACAATTTGCATCTTATGTCGAAACATGCGGCTGTACGCCAGCGGCACTCCGAATGCCTTGTCGCAAGGTGCACGCGTACCGACCAGTCCCCCCAGAAGTGCCGTACCGAACAGTCCCCCCCCCCCCCAGAAGTGCCGCACCTCCCGACTACCACTGGAGTGTGAATTAGAGCTCGGGTTTCCAGGAGGTTGACGAAGTCGTTTCGCGCGAGGACGAGTGAAATTGACAGTGATCTCCCTTGTTGACGACCACAGCTTGCCTCCATGTCAGTGTCAATTTCAGCGCGTGAGCAGTTTCCTGAGTGCGCATGTCTAGCGGTGTACTCTCTCTCTCTCACGTGTCGCTTTTACTACTCCCCATCCACCCACCCACCCCCACTCCAGCTGTCTCTCATGGTTTCTGTTTCTCAAAAAGGATTTAAACCTGTGGAGAAGTCTCGTACAGAAGGGACAAGTAGAATAACTAGCTCTTCCCTCACAGTCCTGCAGTTCTCTGCCGACATCTCTCGTCTCGCACGAGCACGAGTGCACGAATGCATACACGCACGCACACACACGCCTACACAAGAACCAGACAGGTGGAGATAAGTGAGATCACCACACTGTCTGCGTCAGTAGGGTTTAATCAGTCGCGGGAGACAAAGGTTAGGTGGAAATCAATCAACGCTTGAATCGGGGATTCTTTTCACACTATCAGGCCCTGACATCACGACATACTCAAACTGTTTCTGTCACACGGAATCTCTCTCTCCTTTTACTTTTCTTATTTATTCTTTTTCTTCCCATCTTCTCTCACTTACTCGCTCACCCGCTTGCTCACAAATTGCACAATGCATTACAAGACCAAGAAAGGTTGGAGCTTTGAGGAGAGGGGTAGGGGAAAAGGACAGAGACATAAATAGTTCCCCCTGGCACGTGCCACGCAAATCGCTTCCTAGTGAGAACACACACGGTATATCCAGTTTTCCGATATCTTTCAAAATAACTCTCTGTATGGCGTGGCGTGCCAGCCGATCGTCTTTGCACGAATCAAAACTTCTGAGTGAGAATTTATCATCTACTCTGTCTATCGGTTCCACGTGCACAGCAAGTGCACCGACAGACACCACTTTCAATTTGTAACAAGAGTTACCTCCGCTCGTGATATCCGGGCATTCATCACTGTTAGAAACTGCCGGCAGTTCTTGCTGCTGGCTGCTGCACAGCGCCGCCTACAAGTGGCACAAAAGTTGTGGTTGAGCGAAGGAAGCGGGGTGGGTGGGGGATGAAGATGAACATCTTTTAGATCTTGAATAGATGTCTCCGAGTTCGATTCGGTTGAAATCGAAAAAATCTAGAAACATTTTGATTTTGTGTTTAAAAAATTACTGTAGCATCTTTTTAAATTGCGGCAAAGAAAACCCCCAAACCCAGATGATGATGATGATGATGATGATGATGATGATGATGATGATTTTCTTCTCTGGCCTTCCCATCCTTTCTCTCTCCTTCCGGCCACCGTTGCCCCAAGCAGACATGTCACCCCAGACACCACGTCCACAGCTCGATCCCCACTCGGCTCAAATGCCGACTCGTGCTTCGCTGGCTGGCCTCAAGATGGCCGCGACATGCTTGTCACTGGGTCTTCCGTTTTGCTCGGTGGTTACAAGCAAATCAGACCGGCCTCTTCTGCATTCCCTCCCAGCATTTGCCTTCTGCGCCCCCCCCCCTCTCAGTCTGCTTACGCCCCCACCCTACCTCCTCTCTTGCTTCGGCGTCCTCCCCCCCCTTCCCTCCCAGGCACTCTTCACGTCCAGCAATCAATAGAAAACAATTTCAAACCTTTACCCCTCAATGAAAGTTTTAAATTGCTGTTAGTGAATTCTGGCCTGGTCACCCGAGCTTCGCAAATCTCATTTTCACTGAGTCTGCCTTCGACCATACGTGGTCGTCTTTTCAAGGTGTTTACACTTAATTGCCTCCCCTGTCTCAGTTTTGAGAGGCAGCCGCTAGAGGGGAGCGCTGTGGCCATGGCTACATTAATCGCTGGTAGGCATGCGCACGGGGGCCTGTCTCCAACATGGCGGACTCATTTGAACATGAGTGTCCCACTTCATCATTTGTCGGCAGTTTGCCCCTATGTCCTGTGTTGTGGATTATTACATTTGAAGGTTTCATCTTCTTGCTGATGTGCCTGTCTCCTCATCGTCGCCGTCATCGTCCAAATCGTCATCGTCGTAGACATTCGATAAAACCATTGGGGGGGGGGGTGGCGTTTGTGGGTTAACGTCCAGTCGCAAAGTAGGTGCATATCAGGACGGGATAAAACCATTTAGAGGTCGAGATTAGTTTTTTTTTCGTGTTACTAACAAGGTAGACTAGTAAGGTACAAGTTCAGAAGTCGTCTCGCTCCTTAATGCAGGCTGAATTAGCATCAGCCAGGGACTGGACAATACCCTGCCTTCATATGGGCATCTACAATATCCTGTCGCCATGTACATGCCATGCACTGTCCTGCCTTCATATGTACATCTACAGTATTCTGTCGTCATGTGCTCAGGGCTTGAAGTACCCTGGTCTCCGCGTGCTCACGCTCTGTCATCCTGTTCATGGCGAGGATATCAACTTCAGTCCCCAGTGTCTTGTTTTGCTTGAGCCTCGGCCACCAGTGGAGGACATAGTCATTAAAATCCTCTTTTCACGAAGATACCGTTTGCGGTATTTGCTTTTTATGAGACATTTCGCTGTTCTTCGTGTACATATCTGCCACACATTGGACAGAATTCTCTTGTCAGTCCCAACACATTGCACAGGACTGTGTCCAGACGGTAAGCTTCTCTTCCAACTTGCCTGTGAGGCCATGCATGGGTTAGGACCTGTAATTATCCCTTTAAGGCCCTGTGCGGGTTGAGGCCTGTAATTATCCAAGCCACCCGTTTCTTTGTCTTTGGGTTCCCCAGCTTTTAACCCATCACACTGCGAAATATGTAGGACATGGTAAGGGTAGACTTTTTTAAAACTGTCTAGTAAGACGTCTACACTGGGGTCAGACCTGAGGACAGATGGGGGAACGGGGGCGCCTGGAAGGGGCAGGAGGGGAGGGGGAGGAAAAACCCCTGAAGCCACAGACAAGTCTCTGCTTCCATCGTTCGAATATTCCAGTTCTTCTGGCAACGCGTGCCTTAAAATTAAACGAAGTCTGATAATCGCAGTGACATTTCAAGAACTCTAAACATCAGGAAAGAGAAGTTTTTTTTAATTTGCGACTTATCGTCGTCATTTTTCTCATCGTGGTCTGCCTATTCTTTTTCGCCACCACAACCACGTGTCTGATTGAACTGCTTATAATAAAGACTTACGTGGAAAAGCAATCTACGTAAGGTGTCCCAAACTCGAGTCATGTCCCCAGCAGATCGATGCTAACAACTGCCGTTTATCTTGCTGTGACCGCAAGCTGCCTCGCGTCAAATTTCCCCGCTGTCCTCTTGTCGTGAGGCGTGGTGACGCACTTCGTGTATTGGCCATACGCAAGGACATCTAGTGTCGTGTCACATCAGGTGGTGGGGCTTAAGTTCTCTTTCAAAAAGATAGAGACGTGGGGGGGGGGGGGGGGGGG
>SMGT01006194.1:0-36752 GCA_004794575.1 Lanistes nyassanus
TTGGGCGGTTTCCAGCCTGCAGTCGTCCAGTGTCTCTTTCCCGATCTGTAGCCTTCAGGCCTGGCATTCTTCTGCTGCTGACAGGTGGTCTGTCTGGGACCATCGGCTCTTATTGCTGGTGGGCGGTGCCTCTATTCGCAAAGAAAATTTTAGTCTTGCTGCTTTTGTTCACGCTACACGAGCAAAAACCTCTGTCCGACTTAAGCTCGCTAGGAGAGACACATTTGCGCCAGGCACGTCATTATCAAGGGCTACACTCATGTCAACCTAAATTTTGTTGCAAACATGCATGAAATTTGACTACTACTTGCCCGTGTGTCAAGTTGCGTTTCTTTTGGTTTTGAGCATATATAAAAAATGCATTTCCTTATCGCTTCCATTTGCTGGGAGCTTATGTCCGTCGAATCTAGTTGGGAAAAATTATTCCGCATGCCGGTATGGCAAAAAAGTCTCTGTCAGAATGGATTTTAGTGCGAATGCGCGGCATTCAGCCGACCAACCCGCAGCGGAGATCATTATTTTGTTTTCGTGATGGATAAATTGACGACGATTCGTGTACTGTGTGACGTTACCAAGACTGCTGACGGATAGTGGATGGTGTTTGCAGGATAGCGGATGGTGTTTGCGCAGCCTCTTACATTTGCAGTGAGTATATCTTGCGGTCAGAACATATAGCGGAATGGTAAACGGGTTGGTTTTTGCAGCAAAAACAAGGTGGCTCGACTACTTTAGTTCATTTTTTCCCTCCCTTTTTAAAACTTTGTCCGAGCATGGGCACACAGTACACACCACACGGAACCTCGTAGGTACAGCTATCGCCGTTTTCTTCTCTGTAATGTGTATCTCAATTTCCGATTGAAGATCACGGGTAACACCTCAAAATAGCACAGTGCAGGTAATTCTGTTGTTAGCTTATTGTGCTTATCGCTTCCTGGCAAAGGCTACCTTCGCACACGTATTATTACTATGTATCTTTAAAAGAAACTCGTTACGCGGGTTAAGAAAGGCTTAGAGCCATATTAGTGGCTGTTCAACATAGGTCGCTAACCGATAATTTGTCACGTGATTGGGATCGGTTTAGGCCCAACCAGCAGCCATGAATACGGCTCCAGACGGCTGGTTGCAGGGGCTGTACTCGCTGATCAGTGCGAGAAGAGGAAAATTTTATAGAACGAGGAACGCGAGCAGCGCACGAAATTCTTTTTCCCAGTTGAGTTCTGCTCAAACCCGGGCACACATGCGCAGATCACCTTTCATCCCGTTTGACGCAAATACACAGCTTGGACTTGTACATGAAAACACAAGTCTTATCTAATACCTAACCCTAACCCTAACCCTAACTCCACTTCTCCCTCCACACCCAAAAAAGGTTAATGTCCCTTTACCACGCAGCTATCGATTATCACACGTTGGGTTCTTTACTGTAACTAAAAGAAACGACTCTGAGGTCATGGCTTGACCTGTAATTATTTCTTGTGGTTAGCAACCGACATGTGCATGCGCAGCGCACTGGTACACCGCTCATTGGCATCCGGGGTTGGGCAGAACTCAACTGGAAAACAAAATTTTGCGAGCGGCGTTAGGTGGTCCTTAGAAAACTGATGTGCCAGTGAAGTTGCCACAGCCTCGACGAGGCGAATTTCTTCGACGCAAGTAATGCAAGGGTCCCGAGTGGCGTTAGGTACTCGTAGGAGCTTTGGTGTGAGCATCTAGCGCCGTTCACGTTTCTCGCGCCTATACAGCTGGCCGCCTTCGGGCCCGTGCCGACTTGATACTTGCAGGGTGCACTGGAGATTTGAACGGAGAGGAAGGGGAGCTGGCGGAGGTCTGTGGACTTTAATCAGTTGCCGTCGAGACCGCCTGCCTGTCAGCCCTGAGGCTCGAAATAGAAATTGCTGAGATACCTGTACGACTGCCAGCATTTTATTTTTCGGGTCTAATCTTGGCAGTAAAATATCGGAAGAACAAGTGGGCCAGTGAGCGCTCTCTTTTTCTCTGTGAGCGCATGCACGCATACGTACGTAAGAGAACTTACTAAAGCTCGCTTGCGCGCGCGCGCACGCACGCACAGAGAAGTGCTGCTGGAGCAGCTTACCTTAGAATCGTGTAGACTTGCAGCAACGTATGGCGCGACTAGGGGAGGGAGCTGGCAGGCAGTTGAAGAATGTACGGTACCGCCAGCAAACATCACTACTCACGACGTTCATTGAGCTGCGAAACACGCAACGTGATCCGGGAGTGTGGGGCGCGAGGCACCACGTGCCGGCGGGCGATTGGTAGCTGACAGAAGCCCGGGGACTGGCGCGCATACCTGATCACCTGCAAGAATTCTGTACGTTTTCTTTCCGCAGATAGGCTACCCCGGACACTACGAACCCTTGTCCAGCATACATTTAGATCAAAGCTTGAAGACTTTTTCTTAACTCGTTAGTGAATAAGTCTTGGCGCTTGTACCTGCCCAGGCTCGTCATACGACCTTTTTGATATGCAGCAGAGTTGGTCTTCGGCTTCAGGCTTTATTTAGCCCAAGAGAAATTTGCAAACATAAGCTTTGTGAAGATGAGGGGGCTTTCTTTGCGATGCTAGGATAAGTCAGCTTGATATTTATTTGCTGTTTATGCATTGAAGCATAAATATTTTCTGGGGAGCCAGAAGGGGAAAAAAACAACACGCCCACGCACAACGTTCTCCTAATGATTTCGTAACGAAACCGTCGTTTTTGTAATGTTCTGTAATGTTTGTGTCGTGAACCAAACGGCTTTTTTTTTAAATATGCGGGAGTCGTCAGCAAGAGCGGATTGTGACGTCAAATACCCCACACAAAAATGCTTTGACGTAGTTCATAAGCTTCACTGCCAACTCTTGCTTTCCCTGGCGAAGTGCAATGGCGAACTACATTTCCCAGCTTTAATTAGTTGTTTCTTTGACAAACATCAGTTGGAGTACACTAACAGATCAAACATTTAAACGAGATGTTTGTTTTTAAAGTTATTAATTGGTAAGGCATCAGAGCAGCAAAAGCTTAAGTTGCATGACGGATAAAGATGGATTTACTGTTACAGCCTGTTACATTTTAAATTTGCAGGATGTACGCAAACTAGAAGGGTATAGTTGATGTGGGTTGAAATTTCCAGGATGCACGCGAGCTTCAAGAATGATACAATTGGTCTGGGTTAAAATTTGTGAGTTCGTAAGAACAGTGTTCTGTGGGAGAGATCTTTCTAACGTTGGGTAGCTAGCGGCATGCTGTACCTAGTTAGGTTGAGTCAGCCAGACACGAGTTATAGGTAGCTTGTCGATTAATCCAATAACCACAAATTCTCGTTCTGGGGACTGCATGCTATGGGTACTGTTCTGTTGCTTTTTCATGTCGGGTTACTTTTTGTAAGCTGCATTCAGCTGGTTATTTGTTGCCTAAGCAGACATGAAACAGCGTCTAAGTCTGTAATCATCAGCATTAGGTATTTGCTCGTACTGGTCATAATGCGTTTAGCGCCGCGTAGGTTTTACCCCTCCCCCACCCCCCACCCCAACTAAACAACAACAACAACTATAGTTCTGCGACATGTTGCTGCTGCGGAGGAGGAGGCTTTGGAAGAATTCCATGTTTATGCTTTGAGAACCAAAGAGCCAAAGACTGCGGCAGCTAGGAATCATTGTAAAAATTGTTTTGGAGTGACTCTGCCTTTTAACTGTAAACAAATCTCCAGTGCTTTGCTCTGTAGGGAAAACCCACCCCAGACTGAAAATCTCGGATGTCATGTTCGAAGCGTCAAGAAATGGAAGTGAGAATTGGGCTTCATTTTTTAACGTCGTGAGCTACGAGGCTGTCGAATGCTGTGGGGTAGAAAAGATGGTTATAAAAAGTGGTGGGGGAAGAGGGTGGAAGTTTTATGCAGGGGCCTGGCTAGCTCATTTGGTAGAGCTGCGGACTAGCAGATGGAAGGGTGAAGGTTCGAATCCAGGTGTGGCAAAGGCTTATTTCCTGGAGTTGCACATTGTCCAAACTCCATTCGGCCTTCTCCCTGCACATTAATTTGCCTATTCGCACTGGGCATCTTACTGCTGCTATCAGTCTGGTGGTTCTTTCAATGCATAGCTTAGTAATAGGACCCCATCCCCTCCACCCATGGTGCGAAATCACCGCCAGGTGGAAGCATTGTCCCTTTAAATAACCAACCAACCAACCGAGGGTATTGGGAGTAACTGGGAAGAGTAACTGGGAAAAAACCCACGACGCCTAGCCCTGGAGACAGGTGCCACATGCAGAGAAACCACGCGGACCGGACACGGGATCCGAACCCAAGATCCTGTTTCTTTATCGTTATGTTATGCTCTGGACCACCCCAGTTGAAGCAGGGTAACGGGTGGAAGAAAATTCGGCGAAGATGCGATTTGCGTTAAGCCTGCGGTAGATGCGACGTTTCTCGCTAAGCGATGTGTTCGTGTTGAACGGGCGACGGGACCAAAGTGTTGGAAGTTGAAAGCAGCTACTGGCGAAAGCTGTTATCGACTGCCATGAAAAAACTGGACTTCCGATTGAATTACTTTAAAGTTGAGAAATATATTGCAACACAACTCCCTCGTGCGAGGGCGTTACCTTTATGCAGTGGGCTGGATTTCGTCAAAGTTTGGTAATTGACCCTCGTCTTGTCTGGCATCTTTCTGTCTCTCCATCCCCTCTCCCACCCCAAAAATAAAACCTCAGACACCGCCATGTTAAAGAGAGTAGCAACGGATAGACCATTGACAGGTGCGCGCTGGTCCTTATTTTAGTTTTTTTTTTTTGTAGGGGGTGTGACGCCATTTGCTGTAAAACTTTCCCCCAGTAGCTGGAGAGCAAGTTCGAACTCGGTTTCTTGAACGCTAGGGCCATTTTAGTCCACTGGAGTTTGGAGGCCCTACTAGGAATTGCTTTGGCTTTGCGCGGGCTGTGATAATTTTTTTTTTACAATTGCCTCAAACCAGCGTTGCGGACAGCCCCAAACCGAGTCGCCATTATACGTATTCCCCCGGTTGGGGGACGCTTCATGACGCTTTTAAGGCTACACTGTCGTGTTTGCTGTCAGAAAAGGTCTATGGCCTTAGTATGTGCGAATTTTTCAATTTTTTTTTTACTCATCGGAATCTCATTTACCTCGCGGTCTGATGCCGTTCAAAATGTACAGCACATTCTAGCCGCAGTCGAGCTGATCGTTCTGACAAACGTCGTCTCTCAATAGTTTTCGCGAAGCCGGGTCCGGCAGTCCTCGCTACCGGCACTTTGACCTCCACCCCTCCCGCATCACTACCACACCCTTCTCCCAGCCCCGTTCTCTACCTGTTCTTGACCGTGATTTTCAGGTAAAAGAGCAGTGTGTTCGGCAGGAGCCAAGCATCTACGGTCCCGAGGGCCCAGGTGAAACTGGCGCGCATAACCGATAGCAACGGGAAGCACAGCCCGAGAGCAACAGGTGGGGCGGGGGGGGGGGGGGGGGGCATCCTGCACTGCTGCTGTTGTTAAAAGCCTTGCAAGTGGACGGAATCCTCTCAGCTGGCCAGATGACAGGTAGACTGAACGGGTAGGCACTGCGCCTGGACAGCGCATCTGACCATGACCAGCTGTCAGTGTACTCGATTCAGGCCAGGTGAGAAAGACCTTCGGAAATGGCGAGACTGCCGTGGCAGACGACGTACAAGGTTTCGATTCGAAGTGTGGTTTTTTTTTTTGGGGGGGGCGGGGTGTGGGGGGAGTTGAAGAAGGCTTATAGGTATATCTAAGAGAGCACGCCGCTGGCTTTATTCTGTTTTGATTGTGTGTGGAAAGACATATACTTAAAAAAGCCGCCTCGCTACGGGCGTTGGGCGGTGCCGGGACTGGGGAGGGTAACTATGAGAGGCACGGCCGCTCCTAAAATAGTTTCACTGCGGGAGTAACTTGCATCTGGTGGGGTGGAGAAGTGAGAGCCTGGAGGGGGGAAGGACAGTAGAAACTCGCCACTCCCTGTTTTGGGGCATGTGTTAATGTCTGCAGCAGCTGGTAAATCCATTTTCGCTCGTGGTTATTGCTGCTGTTACGTCACACAGTAAGTCATACCGTCAGCTGGGTGGCTAAAACTAGTGACAGATTTTTGTGCGTGCGCATGGGGTTAAACCCGTGCTCTAATCTACCGAAGCATCGACAAACCTCACCGATGTTTGGACATAGCAAAGCGATAAACGAGGAATCGCGGAGTGCCTGAACGGGGCTCAGCGCTTCGCTGGTCACGCTATGTGAAGTTCGCAGCAGACATATCGATACTCTGATTGGGTGAAGATCGGTAACTCTTTCGTGCGGAGATGCAGAACTACAGTAGAGTTCGCTTGCGTTTACATCGCTTCGATCTTCTGCCGCATATTCGGATGAAGCAGCTTCCGAAATCAGCTTCGCGAATTGAGCTGCGCACTTCGTTCTCTTAGGCTACTTCGGAAGATCGAAACAAGGCTCGAGGGATGTGAATATGTACATTCCTTTAATTTTCCACCAAACAAGGATGCACTCCTCATCATTTCCTCCTTCTCAGACCCCTCCCCCCATTCCCTCGTCTCCTGTCTAAAACCATTAATCGCTAGAGAGCAGACACGATATATATTTATATAAAATGCAGAACGAGAAACATTCTAGATGTGTGCTGGTAAAATGTTTCGCAGTCGCCGTTTCCACAAGCACAGGCTTTCGTACTGAAGGAACATGTAAACATGATACATTGTAGTTTTATTCTCGTCGAGGCAAGCCGAACTTCGTTCCAGAGGAGAGGGTGGGCGAGGGAGCATCATTTATTGTTATGTCCTCAGAAGCTGCATTGCTTCTGGTTTCCTGCCCATCCTTCAGTTTCCAGCTTCCGTGGTTCTTCTCCGTCCCCTGCCCCCCCCCCCCCCTCGGCTTCGCCTTGCGCAGCCTCCACCTGGAACAAGGCGCAGTGCCAAGCGGTATACCGGCGACACGCGCGGGGCGGTGCAGCGTGCACCCATCGGCAGACAGCGGTGCATCGTAGTAAAATTCTGCGCGTAGGTAAAAAGATTGGGAGGGCATCCTGCAGCCCTCACGTGACGCATGGCAGCTGTGCGGCCGGCACCAGCATCCGACGTTCTTAGCCTCGACGCCCAGCCGTAAGGTGTGGACTGACCCCGAGTCCAGCTGTACTGACAGGAAGGATCGTCAGGAAGGCAAAGTGATGACGTCACAGCTTATGTAGGGAGCTGTTAGGTCACCATCTTCACCATCTGCTTTTTGGGGCCCCTTAAAACTGTGTTTAGCTTCCCCACTTTATGCAAAGCTCAGGGAGTGGGGGGGGGGAGGCAGCTAACCTGCATCCAGTTATACTGTGTTCATGAATTTACAAGAGGCAAATTAAATCCTGAAATTTGAACTACAGCTTAATTGTGGGTCTGGCATCCTCGCCTGGCGCCAACGTCCCACCCCCTCCCCCACCCATCTCCATCCCTCATACCTCCAAACCTGGCCTCTGAATGATGTTGAAAGTTGAAGGTAGTCTAGCATGGTGCCACACGCCCTTTAAAAGGGGGTTTTTACAGTTCCTTTAACAGTCTCCCAGGCACACACACACACACATGCACGCTCACCCCTAGCACCCTGTCACTTCCTTCCAAGCTCTGTAGCAGGAAGATGGCCGACAGTTTGGTGACTGCCACACCTCAGGCCTTCAGGTGCAGCGTGAACTTCAGCCAGACGCCAGACAGAACTACCACATGTGGATGGGTGGTGCACGTTTAGGAAGTAGTGTGGCAGACGATTTTTTTTTTTGAAAATCCACACGTTCCAGTTGTTTGGTGTTCTTTTACCTGGTCTCCCTGTTAATGATGTCCCTGTATCCACACAAGTACTTGCGCACTTGCATACAAGTACTTGCGTACCTGGTTCTCTCCCAGCCTCTCTCTCCCCACTCCCTGTGTCTATTTTGGAGTGGGAGGGAAGGAAGTGGGAGGGGGATGGTGGAGAAGAGGAGTTAGAGAAAGAAGATGAATGAGAGAAAGGGAAAGAGAATAGGAGGCAAGGGGAAGGAAAGAGAGAAGAAAGAACAGTCTTCTAGGGTTTATGGATCAAAGTGTGCTGTTATCAGGGAGATACTACCTTAAATATCCGGATCACCCCACTCATAGACCTTGTTGTGTTTCACCATCAACCCATGCCCCTGCCTGCCCCCTCCCCCCCCCTCACACACCTTCTTAGCCTTGTCTTTTGTCAAAAAAAAATCTGTTTTCTGCATCTGACACCAGAAGATACAATTTTGTTTGGGGGGATGGGCAGGAGAAGATTCTGTACAATTTTTTAAAAGTGAGACCTTTTTCATCCCTGTCATTTCCTCCATATGTTTTCAGCGATTCTTAATAGATTTGATAGGGCAGAACGCTGCACCTGTTCCTCATGCCTCCTTTTCCAATTTTTAAAAAATCATAACGTCATAACTCCCCTCCCCCCTTGTTCTTTGCCCTTAAAATCAATGTTTCTAGATGACAGGAATCCCAGTTAGGCTAGATAGTGATGTCAGATCTCCATGTGCAGCGTACTGTACTCCATTGTGGACTTTAAGGTATGGTACCCCATAGTGGAAGCTCTTATGTCACTAATTAGAACTGCTGGCATTCCTCTTGTGTATGAAGCCGGCCACAGAAAATGCGTGATCCTCCGATCACAAGCCAGCAGCTGGAACCAAGAACTGCCAGTGGCTCCAAATAGCAGCTGCCCAGTGCAGGCTGGTGTTTCTAAATCCAACCAGGGTGTCTTTTATCACAGGTTTTGCTGCACCCCACCCAGAGGCATGTGCCAAAATAAAGTGGTGCTACAAATAGAATTCCCATCCAGGGTCTTGGCAAGCAGCGAAAGACAGGAAATTGTTCTTGAAGTAGTCCTCAGATCACCTTCTTTCAGGAGAGATTGCCAGGCTGTTTCACTCTCATTTGTTGTAGTGTTTTCAACGAGTTGGATGGGTGTGGGGTCAGGGGTAGAGGGAAAGAATGATGAAAACAAAGGAATGCTATAGGAAGAGGACACATGGTGTGGAGAATAATTGGAGAGTTAGGGAAAGAATGTTTTTATTTCACACTCACATGTAGGGAATCGTCTTGCATTTTGTTGCGGTGGTTAGAGTGGTAAGCAGAATAGAGAGTAAATCTTGTTGTTACCCATTTTGACGAGTAGTTTGAGTTATTGAAATTAGGACCATTTATGAACCTAATGGATCGAAATGGATACAAATCAGACCCCACCTTCATCTTTCATTTTATCACCTGCCTTTTAGAGACTGTCAAGCAGGTAGTTCAGACATTATAGGATGTCTGGGTATCTCAGAGTAGCCCAATCTCAGAAACCATATTTGGATCTGTGTGAAATATTATTGTAAAGCACTGTTCATGATTAGCAAATGGTTCACCATCACTTCTTCTAGCTCCATGGTGGTTCAGAGTTGCAGAAAGTTTCTGCCACTTTTACAGAAAGCATGAAAGATAGCATTGAAATATGTTCACAAAAGAGTTTTCTTTACCAGTGGGTTTCAGAATGCAGCAGTAATGTCAATGCTTCTTCCACCAAGCTGTGAGTGGGTACATTATCTCTCAATAAGTTGGGATGGATAAAGAAGTGGAGTAAATGCAGACACCACCGTCTTCATGGTGGTCCACAGAAAAATGTGGTCTCTAAAGCCTTGTTTACCCATAACATTGGTTAACAAGACCACGTTTTTAAAGTGTAGGGTTAAGGGAGTGGAAGGCCGGATAGTGGATGTTGAAACACATCCTGTACAGAAAAGTGCATGAGGATATAACAACAATTTTTCAAGTGGGCAAAATAGATCTTTTTGCAAGATAAATGTTTGTATCAGAGGTTTTGGTGATAAGGTGCATATGTTAAAATGGGATGAGCAGTTTACAGTAATGAAATTGCCAGGGAATTCCTGAGGTCAGAAATAGTTGTATAGTGATTTGGTGTGGCTAAATCTGGCAAGAGACCTTTTATGTGTGGGGGAGGGGTAGGGAAGATGGAAAAACGACAGACTGCTTTGATGAAGTCTACCCTCCTTCCCCATTCTTCTACCTCCCTGTCCCTTCTCTGTCATCATGTGCATATACAGGATCTCTCACTTCTCTGTCACCCTGCATGAGTATGAGAGGGAGAGCGGGGAGGGAGGGAAGGAAGGAGAGTGCAGTTGCCTGCTGCCTGGGATTCATTTGCAATAGCAGACTGCTTTCGTCCTTTGTCTTTGAAATCTTAGGCCATCCATTACTAGAAAAGCTTCATGGAGTGCTTGGGGCATGGCTGCAGGGTGGGATGTTTGTGAAGACATTTTTTCCTGGTTGCATGACAGTGTATTTACTGATTAACCTTACTGTTACTACTGGATCCCATCTGGTTTCACCACATTTCACGCAGTCTGTTCCAGTAACGGCAAAGAACGTGTCTGCAATGAAGTTCTAGACACAGAATTCTTGTGTTTAGATATTTTGCATTGGAAACAGACCCATCCTTTTCGATTGAACCCTTACTCATGCTGATTACTATTACAGTGTATAGTGGTACCCAATTATGAACCACTCCACCCTCTCCGTCTTCACCCACCCCCTCCACCAGAAATGTTTTAGGTCAGGCTGTACAGTACTGTTACGAAATGCAGTTATTTGAATGTTGCATTTAATTATAGGTTAAATGTGAAGTATTCCTGCATTTCACTCACGTACCAGTAGAACAGTACATGCACGTACCAGCACATACCAGACAGTGTGCACCCGTTACGAGTCGACCATTTAATACATTATTTACCCTTTCCCATCTTATGCTTACACCATGGTCATCTAGGGACACTCAATATAATTATGTGCTTCATGAACACACATCTGTCGTTTGATTGCAGGACAGTGCAGCATACATGTTTGGTCAGTTTCGTCCAGGCATGGCCTATCCTGGTGCAGACTTGAGTCTTTACACATCGCCCTCCATGCCAAACATCTCCTTGGGCAGACCTCCAGCCGCGGGACCCTTGTCGGTGAGCCTATGATTTTGTGAAATTGTTTATTTGGTGTTTTACACTGAATCGGCAACTATGGCTGTGTCATGACAACCACGTAGCTCAGCAAACATGTGCCACATGCCATAGGTGCCAAAGCTGAGATCTAAACTCAGTGCCCATGACTGTCATTGTTCTTGGTGCCAAGGGCTGATTGTGCCGTCGATTAAAAACAATTTGGAAAGGGTGATGTGTGGTATCTCTGTAAGTAGTTGAGGTTTTTCGGTCCAAGATGTTAACAGAAATATGATGTTACGTTAAAGACATTTATTCATAAGGAAAGGGGAAAACCTTTTGCACACAGATGCAAGGATTACGACTTAACTGTAATAAAGGAAACTGTTGTTTAGGTTGCATTCACTAAAACTTCTACAAAATGTAAAGAAAAATGATGCAAAAAGGGGGAGGGGGGCAGGAAGGAAGACCCAATCATTTGTTCAAGCTAAAGGTACAGACAGGGAGGCAGGGTGCTCAGGGGTGTGTGTGTGGGGGGGGGGAGGTTTGCGGGGGTGGTGGTGGGAAGTGGGAGAACTCTGGGACAAAGTTTATTAGAAGATTATTTTGGCTTTTGTTGGGTCACAACAGACAGCATCCTCTGTAGCATGGCATGATTGTTGTGATGGAAAAAGGAAGAGTTTGTGAGAAACCCATGGACATGCTTTCTTGACAGGGGTCCGGGCCATCTAGTATTGTGTCCGAAGATGAGCTGCGAACCGGCCTGCCTGCAGGCAGGATAGGTCTGCCTCTGGCCACACATCTTTTGCCAGGTGGTGCACCATGCTTTTTCCCGGCACTGCCTGGTGGGTAGCAAGGGTGATGGTTGCATTTTGCTATAGATTAGCCCCCCCCCCCCACTCATTAAGTCGATTGTGTTTAGTTATGAACTTGTCATTTTAGAAATGCTATATCTTTTACTTATATTCACACAGCTTTCAAAGATCTTTGCTTGCCTTTTTTAAATAAATATTGTGTCTAAAATTGTTGTGGTTTACAAAGTTATGCTGGCCTATTGTTTTAGAAATGCTGCTACCAACATTGGTACGGTTTAGATTTTGCAGACAGGGTGTAAGGGATTTTGCTATCTGGAAAATTTTATCTGGGATTATTGATAAACTTCTTGGTTAGGCAGAGGGTTTGCACGTGAGAATGCATTTGCTGGTGTTTCTTGCAGTGATGGACAGTGATTTCCCAGCAGGCAATGCCCAGGCAGCCGCTTACCTTGCTGCCCAAGGGAAGCTAGTCAACCCGTACACCATTCCAGTTTCTGCCCCTGCCCCAAGCCCTCTTGCCGAGCCCTCTCACCCTGCTCACAGACTCCACAGGTCAGTGACATTGACCTTGGCCATAGTACCGGTGTGCCTTGAATCAGACTGTTTTAAGATGTTTGTCTGATAGTGAGTCAATTTGACATGCATGAAATGCGCTGAAAACAATTTACTTGAGGAATTGGTTTCATTGAAGCTGCCCATTCAGAATAAGTGAACAGTTTTTAAAGAGACCTGATGACATTTTGAATCATTAAAATGAAACTTTCAGCAGACAGAAGACTGATGTGGTGTTTGATCTCACCCTTTGAAGCTGCACCATTTAAACAGTGAAATGTGTACTTTGGTTGCAGACATCACCGACCATTAGGGCGCACGCATTCAGCACCATTGCCACTGGGTCATCCTGGTTTCCAGCAAACACAGACACAACAACAACAACAACAGCAGCAGCAACAACATCAGCAGCAGTCTTTGTTGTTACAGCAGCAGCATGAACAGTACTTGAAAGAGAACCAGAAACTGTACCTGAAACAGGTGAGAAGTTCATTCATTGCATGATTACACAGGTAAGAACCTGCAACATGCTTTTAAATGAGAATATGCATTCACTTGATTTGTCTGTGTTCATAGCAGATGATCAGTAGTGAACAGAACATGAACAGGTCATGTAATACTGCTATTAAGAATTATAATTATTTTTGCACACAGCTTTTGCTTGTTCTTTTCTGTGGAATGGTGAAAATTAAATTGAAGATTATTTTTCTTTGGATGTTTATTTATTTTTTGACCTTTTTTTATCTTGCCTTTTTTTTGAGAAAAAGGAAAGAAGAAGAGATGAAGTTAAAAGTGTATCCTGGATCATTTTGTCAGTTAACATTCTAAAACAGTTTACTTTTGTCTGTTTTGCTGTTTTTAATGATTGCCATTGAAATGTTTGTTTTAAGGTTTTTATAAATATGTTTTTTTTAAATCACCCTTTCAGCACATACGACAGACAGTCCTTCAGCGAGCTGGGAGCAAAAGTCACATGGAAAATGTCGATGAAGAAACAGAAGTGAAACTTGCACAGGTAGTAAGATTACCGTTACGACTTTTTTCTTGTATGTTTGTGTGTTCTGTGTGGCTTGGTAGTCTGGCGCTGGTCAGTTTAAACCAGCTGCTGACTGTTGATGATGCTGCATGATGCAACTTCTGGCTGCACTACCCCCACCCAGTTCATCCCCATCTCCCCCCCCCCCAAAAAAAAAAAAAAATTAAAAATTAAGTTGTGAAGTTGTGATGTTCCTGACCCTGTGCACTGCCCCTATTCACTGATAGAAGAGTGCAGGCATCACAAGAATGCACCAGTAAGATTGTGCATAATGGTGTTGTAGCTACAGTGGCATGTATCAGAATGGCAAGCATGCTTCTCCTGTCTTCTTTGTGCATGCAGATAAAGGTTCTTATAATTGGTTTGTTGCTTATCACTTCCACGATGATGGCTAGTCTGGGATGGGAGTAAGAAGAAAATTGGGATGAAGGGTGTTTTGGAGGCATTGAGGTGAAGAGAAAGGGAGATGAAGCTGAGCTCTGAAATTGCTGCACGGAGCATGGTATACAAGATCCTCTGTGCTGGTAGTCACCAATAGCACTAACTATGAATGCTGGTGAAAACAATAAACATTCCCATAGCAACAAGCTTACATGCGGAGATGTTGAGCAAGCTCACCCACTTGCCATGCAGAGCCTTGTGGAATTTGTTTCTGCTTCTCCTTTCATGTTATAAAAAAAAGACGATAATGGTGGCTATAGTCATTCAGGCATGTCCAGTGTGCATTACAAAGTAGGTCATAACATGATAAAAGATGATAATGGTGCCGATACTCATTCAGGAATGTCCGGTTTGTATTACAAAGTAGGTGATAACATGATAAAAGATGATAATGGTCCCGACAGTCATTCAGGAATGTCTGGTGTGTCGTACAAAGTAGGTGATAACATGATAAAAGATGATAATGGTGCTGACACTCATTCAGGAATGTCCAGTGCCTAGTACAAAGTAGGTGATAACAGTTGGTAGGTGGTGTGTGGAGTTCCAGCTTCAGATTTTAGCCTTATAGACCCTGGTTATTGGAGTTTTTAAACTGTTATTTAAAATGTACAGTAGACCATGGTTGGCCGATGTGCTTGTATCAAGTGCAGAATGAGTCATTTACATTCAGATAAAACCCAGTGGCCATTGAATGATCACATTAGAGAACAAATCTGTGTTATTTTTAGACCTAAATTAAAAATCTGCTCCCATATTTGTGCATGTCTTAGAGCAGGCAGGACACCATTACACTATAACATTTGTATAATTCACCAGTAACAGTTTGTTTTAAAAAAAACTGATGTTATGTTAAATACTCTTTGCACAAATGCAGCATTGTGGTAAATTACAGAACATCGAGAACCTTGCATTTCTGTTGGTTAGGCGGGGTTTGATGTGTGCTGATGAAAGTTAAAATCCATTGTAGTGTTCTTGCCTTGAAATTGCTTGTGCGAAGTGTTTGTGGTGTTTGTGTTGGTCTGTTAATGAAAGCCATTAGTATTGATGGCTGTGAGGCTGCCATGCACACTACTCGCATGCTGCAGGTGCATGTGCAGGAACTGAGAGAGTACCGGGAACAGGAGAGTGTTGAGCGCAGATGGGAAGCCATGAAGATGCTGCCAGTACCAGCTGAGGTTAACATTTTTTTTTCATAAAGTTCCCTTGCTTGTTCCTTTAGGGTGCTCACTTCATCCTGGGTTGCGACTTTTACATAGGTGTTTAATCACTCGTGTAAGAATAACTTTCAGTGTCAGGAGAGAAAATCACTCATTTGCATGCATGGCAGAGTGTGTGTGCACACTGGTAATATGCATGTGTACAGTGTGCCTGCATGCATGAATATGTGTTCTTGTGCATGTTTGTATTAACTGCACATCAGTGTGGGTAGAGTTTTTCTGTCTGCATTTTGGAAATTTTTTTTCCTTCCTAAAAAGTTGCACCAGCTGGAAGTGTGTTTTCTGGAAAATTATTATTAATTTTTGGTCAGGTAATTTTAAGTGAACTGTTTAAGACTCAGGTTAAGAAGGAGAGAGATTGATTTAATCCTTTTCAAGAAGTTTTAAAGGGACATGATGATTATATGTGCATCAAACATATTTGTTTATGAATATTTTTCTATATGCATGGCTTATCCAATGTGGCTGGCTACTGCAGGAAATGAAAGAACCAGAGATGAAAATGGAGGAAGGGGTTTTGATGCCAAGTGAGCTGGAAAGGCAACAGCGGGAGCGGGAGGCTTTTCTCTGCCAGCAGCGGGACATCATCAAAGGCCGTCACGGCCGTCATTCTCACCACCGTCCTTTGTCTCGGACTCAGTCCAGTCCTCTAGTCACATTCTCAGTGCCACCACAGCAGCCTACTGACCCAGGCCCTGTCAGCTACACATTCACCACTGGTAGGAGTCTGCATCACAAAAAGACCTGTCAGACCTGCGCTTTGTTGTCCACCATTCCCTGGTCACATTCCACACCTTCACTGCTATTAGGAGTTGGCACAGGAACAGATAACAGTTTTCGGGCTTTCAGCTTTTATGTAGATTTGCTTTTTTTTAAAAGAAAAAAACATAAATAAATTTTTGCTTTGTTTATTTTGTCCACAGAGTTTGTTTACATTAGTGTGAACATTTACACATGAGAATATTTGTCATGTAATGGTGAAAGAGATGTTTAAAGAGAAGCCATATTTTTTTCTTCACTGCAGATGTAAAGTCTTTAATAAAGTGAGAAACAGTAGGAGTAGTAATGCTGCAGCTAATTTATTTTCGTACACAGGTCTTTTCTATGACACAATAATGCTGAAGTAACTTCGTGGTCTTTTGACACAGTTCTTTATTATGGCACAATAGTGGTAAAGTAAATTTATTCTTTTCTGAAACAGGTCTTGCTTATGATACAATAATGCTGAAGCATCAGTGTACCTGCAACAATGATGAAAACCACCTGGAACATGCTGGCCGAATCCAGAGCATTTGGGCAAGGCTGACAGAAACAAACCTGGTCTCACGGTGCGAGGTGAGGGTTCGCTGTCAGGGCAGCCAGTACTAGGTTGCAGGCTGTTGTGACCACTTTTTGAGAAGATTTTAGAATAGCTTTGTAAGATTAGTTCATAGGAAGACTCTGGAATGCAAGGGTGAATCAAGTCATGGGAAGGAAGTTTTAAAAGTCCAGTTGAGCTGTAAATCTGTTGTGTTAAGAAAGGCATTTCTAACAAGCTTTCCTTACACTTTGGGCACAGTTTGCATTTTTATTTCTGACAGTCTATTTGTGAAATTTTTCGATGCAGAGGATTCGACCCAGAAAAGCTACCATTGAGGAGTTACAAAGTTGCCATTCTGGTCTATATGCTGAAATATTTGGAGGAAACCCTTACAACAGACAACGGTTAATGGGTAAGATTTCTAATTTTTAGTTGCTTAGCTTTTTAAATGATATCCTGTTTTCATGGCTTTTCTGAAGGAGGAAGGAGATGGCTGAGTGGTTAGAGCGCAGGGCCTCTGAACCTCGGCAGGTTCAGTATCCTTGTGCCACACCAATGTACCACCAGTTCACCCAGCTGTGAATGGGTCTGTGACCCTAGGGTTAAAGAAGGTAAGGCAGCAGGGCAGAGAAGGTGGTCACCACCCTCATGATGCTGACTCACAGAAAAGGGGGGGTTCTGAAACACCCCAGCTTCCCTACGATATAAAAAAGGTCTGGGGCATCCTTCATGATTCATAGAGTTTTTCCTGAATAAACTGAGCACTAATAAATATTTTGGAAGAGGGAAGTAAAGACTGTGCAATTGACCATTTCCTGAAAAGAGTGGAGGGAGAGGGGGACTCCAAATGAATTCATTGGCTGACATGGGGTAGGTGAGTGAAAGTGGGATAAGGGTTACTAAGAAATGATGATGCAAAACCGACATCATTGTGAGAAATCTGCATAATTGTCAGATTACTCATTGTCTCATTTTGCGTTCTGTTTTTTTAAAAAGTTGAATGAATAAAGAAGTTAATGATGTTTACCGAATGATGCTGGTTGCAGAGAATCTGCCAATGCGATTCTGCATCTTATTGTGTGGTGGCATTGGTGTCGACTCCGACACTGTTTGGAATGATACGCATACTTCTGCAGCAGCGAGGATGGTAGGCTTTACAACCTTTTATCCTCTTTTTATTATATAGCATTATGTCACATGGAGTTGTTACATGATGTTTTTAGTGCTGAACTGCTTCTTGTTTTGGTCCTTGCCATGAAAATTATTTGTCTTAATAAAGTAGGGTAACCATATAATTAGGTTTAGCAGAAACATTAAAAGGCACATATTAGAAAAATGTTCACACTAATTAGATGCAGATACAAACAATTTTGTGGTACTGACTGCAGCATTTTCATCAGAAGGGTTTTAATATTTTTGGGATTATTGTTAGATAAGCAGCTGTGCACTTACCACTGTCTCTCACTGACCTATCTCTTGAGGTCATTGGGAAGACAATCCAATACATGGCAGATCTCTAGACAGCTACAGTGTATCCACTTCAGGATAGCAGCAATGTGACTCTCGGTTATAGGAATTAGGATTAAGAGTGCCTTGCATTCAAGGACTTTTAAGCTAGAAATGAAATTAGTTATGCATGTATCATACAAAAAAACTATAATAATGTAAAACTTATTTTATAGACAAGTTATAAATATGCCATTAATTTGTTTCTAATCATTTTTTCTGAGCTTGTGTTTAAAACCTTTGGTTCTTAACTGCACTGTAACAGTTTGATGTGGACTGTGTTTGCTTTTGTCAGGCGGCAGGATCTGTAGTTGAGCTGGCTTGCAGAGTGGCTTCTGGTGACTTAAAGGTATGACTGTTTTATAAAGATCCTACTTTATTTTATGTTTTTTATGTTTTATGAAGATCCTAGTTGAGCATCCATTTACCCCCCCCCCAAAAAAAAAAGAAAGAAAAAAAGATGAAGGTAATTCATAATTTCAAGAGATTTTTCAGACGTTTCATACATGTTCTTGCGATAAAAAATCTGACAGTCTTGTGTTGGTTATAAACTGTTTTTTTGTTTTTATTGCTTTAGAATGGGATGGCGATTGTACGACCACCAGGACACCATGCTGAGAAAGACCAGGCTATGTAAGTTTGCACCACATTTTTGTTTACTAGGGTGAGGTGGGAATACTAAAGACTGCTTAGCACCAAGCCATACTTGACTTGCCCTGAGATGAAGGATGTCACACCAGACGGTTGTGTTTTGTCTTCAGCATAAAACCTGCGAGTGACAAGGAGAGTGGAAGGAAGAAAAGAGCACATTATTAGCACATTATTAGCAGAGGCAAACTAAACTTCTGAGGCAGGGAAATAGGAAATCTGTATGCTGCACTCGCCCTGCTCAGCCGTATACAGGCTGAACGGATTTTGTGTACTTTGAAGTATGAAAGAGGGCAATCATTACCCTGTCTCCCTGATTGTCCATTGTTCATTTTAAGGCCTCTTGGTCTAGTGTTTGTGGGCCGGGTTGTTGCTTATTTCACCTGTGGTGCATTTGCTGCAGGGGATTCTGTTATTTTAACTCTATCGCCATCGCTGCCAAGCAGTTGCGTGAAAAAATGAAGCTGAACAAGATCCTCATTGTTGACTGGGTGAGTACCTGCATTTTTCTAGAAATGTGTTGAGGTGTGTGTATGTGCGGATTTAGTCAGATGTTGGAACAAGCTGCAAGAGTACATTTTAATCTCTGAGCTTCTCCAGTCCAGATTTGTTCATAGGTTCTGGGGGGGGAGGGGGGTTGTCTACTTTTCTTGTGTGTGTGTGTGTTTTTAAGTTTATCTTGCACCTGTTCCTTTCAATCTTGCTGTCCTTCAATCCTGAAAGCAAGCTTGTGGTGGCTTGAAGAGTGAACGTAATGTTTGTGCATACATGCCTGAGTACATGTGTGCAGATGTGAACATGCATTAATTTCAGTATCCATCCACACATACACCTTAACTATTGCTACATGCATTGCACCAATCATTCTGAGTGCTCCAAACACACTGGATGGTGTTTGCACGATACCCATCATACTGGGTGCTTCGTGCATTACACCAAACACATTGGGTCCTGCATGCTGTTTGCCTGATACAAATCACACTACATGCTGCTGGTGGTTTTGTGGCTTAAAAATTTCTTTTCACAATACTGTCCCATGACCCAGAGTGCTAAATCTCAATTTAGCGATCTCTAACCACATCTTACAAACAACAATCTTTGTAAACATAACCCTGGTAAGGCCTCCCGTGCAGCCTGTTCTCTCCCCCCACCCCCTTCACCCACTTGGCTTTACTCCCTCTAGTGCCTACTTGGGACCTGCTCTTGGTCGTGGCAGCTGTACTTTCCTGATATGCACATTAACAACAAATACTCCCCCCACCCCCCACCCCGGCATCTCTGCTATGCTGCCATCTACTCCTCTTCAAGATCATCCTTTGCGGTGATGGGTTCCATTCAGAGACGTCTGCCCCTCACTCTGCTGGTTGGTTGGCCTTGTCAACTCCAACACTAGTTTCTTTCTTTGTCATCCCTTGTTATCCAGCGAGCTTCACTGTGGCAGTAACGTGGGGGTGGGGGAGTGGGGGCTGGCCTCACTCCCTTTGTCCTCTGCCAATGTCTTAGCAGTGAGGGTGTGGGCCACCTCTGGATGCATCGCAGAATGAAAACAGACTAGAACGGGCATGGGAGGTCGTACCAGGGTTAGGTTTACAAAGATTTTGTTTGTAAAGTGCAGTTAGGGATCGCTAAATTGAGATTTAGCGGCGCTCTGGTCATGGTGAGTATTGCTAAAGAAACTCAAATTTAGCTAAGAAATTTGGATTTCTGTAACGACTATTACTTTTGTCAGTTTGACCTTAAACAGGACATGCTCAGTACTAGCATAACAAGAGCTGCTATTATATCCCATTGCAGGATGTTCATCATGGAAATGGAACCCAGCAGATGTTTTACGAGGATCCTCATGTTTTGTATATATCCATTCATCGTCATGACAATGGCAACTTTTTCCCTGGAACTGGGGCACCAGGCGAATGTGGAGCTGACTCGGGGCAAGGCTACAATGTAAACATTGCCTTTGGTGGCAGCCTGAACCCACCTATGGGAGATGCAGAATACCTTACAGCATTTAGGTTGGTCTTGTTTGCACTTGTCCAGCATGCTGTGAGCACGTGTTTTCTCACCTGTTGCATGTGCATTTTAGGTGCACTCAAAAGTCGGAATATAAATGCTGGACCGTAAGATGGCTTAAGCTTAAGCACAGCTTTATTGGATTTATTTCCCCCAGCTGTTTGTGTTGTCCAATGAAAAGATGACAATTGTCATTTGTACATGTTTTTGATATCTAATACAATAAAGTGCATGATAAAGTTGATCAGGGAAGATTCATGTTTTTGTTGTTGCTTTCTGTGTGTGCAGGACCATAGTAATGCCGATTGCTCGAGAGTTTGGACCAGAGTGTGTTCTTGTCTCTGCTGGATTTGATGCTGCTAAGGGTCATTCTACAGCCCTAGGAGGCTATGAGGTTTCTGCAGCCTGTGAGTAATCCCCTGGGCCTTCATAGCTCTTGCTTCAACAACAGGCATAGCATGTCAGATTTGTTTTTGTCTCCATAATTTACTGAAGTTCTTGAATTCAGATGAAGTTTGCTAGCATTTAGTTCTAGACAATTTTTGTGCTTTTGAACTGCAGATGTGCTGTTATTTTTAGTGCACCAATCTGTCCTGTTTCTTTCCTAGGTTTTGGTCACATGACACGAGAGCTGATGTCATTGGCTGGTGGCAAAGTAGTGCTTGCACTAGAAGGTGGATATGATATCTCTAGCATCTGTGATGCCTCGGAGGCATGTGTACGGGCACTTCTTGGAGATGAGGTACAGCATGTTTGAATGTTCAGTGAAAGCAGTTTTAATAAACTGACAAAAAAGTTCTTCAGGCTTATATCCCTGCAGATTAATTTTTCATAGAGAGCTCTGCTTATGGGTAATTAAATGTATGAAACATCAGCTTTCTTGTCGCTATACTGTACATGACCCAGAGTGCTAAGTTCTAGTTTAACTCAATTCTACCCTAGCGTTCGTAGCTCGCCGTCCCCATGGACAGGGCATTTTTACCCTTTTTTCAAAAATTCATTAAAAAATCCCCCAAAACAATAGAAAAGTGATTTAAACATGGTATCTAACTACATTAAACAAAGAAAACTCATTTCTTACCGTGTTTCTTGGACCTTGTTCCATAATTTGTAAAATCCTTTGATGGAAACACAACTGAAGTTGAAGTAATGCAAAAGTCCTCATGATTCCTTATACACGGTCTGTTTGATACTGTTTACACCACGTGCTCACACGTTTTTCTCTTCGTAATCACTCTCTTGGGTCTTTCAGGCACAAATACTCTTGTCTTCATCCACTTCATCACAGTAAATTTGCAAAACAATGTCATTTTCCTCTTCAGCATGTAATTTGAAGAGTAAATCTAGCATTTCTCAAGTGACGAAACACATGTGGATACTCGCTTAGAATTATCGCCAGAAACCGGTCTCCATGTCAGTTTAAAACAAAGTAAAGGGAAGCAACTCGTGAAGAAATGATTCAGCTTTCGATTGTAAGAGTTCTTTCCCTTAAAAGATTAGCAGATGAAATTTTAAAAATCATAATGCACATGTACTTATTTCGCCCTTATGGTAGAAAGCCTTGCCAATGGCGAGGGCGATCTGTGTTCCCTACGGCTTCAAAGTGGAATCCCTACTGCACCTTCCTCACGAACAGCACTCTGGGTCATGGTACAGTACTGTGAGATGAAAATCAAAGTTTCTTAGCTAAATTTGTGTTTCCTTAACTATAGTTAACCATGACCCCTCAGATGCCCACCTGCCTCCCAGCTGGTCTCTGAGCACTAGAAAGACATAGCCTCATAGTGATTGGCTCATCACATCAGGTGATTTGTATACAATGTGTGGAGGGGGCCTTACCAGGGATGTGGACTAAATTTTGTGTTAGGGAGGTGCGGTAGGGGTTTCGCTAAGCTAGAACTTAGCACTTTGGGTCATGCTAAGTATTGTTAAATACAACTTTAGCTAAGAAATTTGTATTTGGCTCGCAGTTTTTTCAGCGTATGAGGAGAGGATTACAAGAAAGCTGGGGAAGGTGAGGTAATAAGATGACTGCATAACCATTTTGGGAGAAGGAAAATATTTGGCATATTTTAGCAAGTTTTTCTTTTTCATGTTTGGTGTTGGGGATGGTATTGACATATTCATAATATTGACTTGTGGAGAAAGAGAGCAAATGTTCGGTAATGTGATTCGTCGCCGAAAGCTTCAGCTAAATGCATACCTACATGCATGCCGCATCGCCATGCTTTTTGCAGCTGCTGCCTATTTCTGAGGAGGAACTTACACGACCTGTCTGCAAACCTGCCATGGAAACATTGGAAACAGCCATCAGAATTCAGTGTAAGGATTTAACCCAAGTTGATCAGATTTAAAATGTGGTCACCACAAACAAGAAGGAAAGTGGCAAGGAAAAAAAAATGTGAAATGGGTTCAGGGAGGAAGCTAGTGACAGAACTCTGTGAAGTGTCTGTTGGAATTGCTTATACCAATGTTTATCTGTTGTGCCTGTTCTTCTGTTCACAGATCGCCACTGGGCATGTGTTAAGCGGTACTTGAACACCATCAGCCAGACCCTCGTGGAGGCACAGAAGCTGGATTCTGTGGAAGCTGATACTGTCACTGCGCTTGCCTCTCTGTCCATGGTCACAGCTAAACGAAGGTAGTGTTTGTAGTTGTATGCTGTCTACTCAAAACTGCAAAGTGTTCCTAGAAATGCTGTGCTGCTCATCCTCAGGTACCACTTGTCATCAGGACAAGGAAAATTGTAGGTCCATTCTTCGCCATATTTATGTGAAATATGTTTACAAGGCTGGAAGTCTGCCATGATATAGCTTATAAGTCTGGCTTGGAGAAAACCATCAAGTGTTATGCATCTGTCTTTGTGAAGGATAGCATGTTCTAGATTAACATGTGATGTCGCCTGTGTTGTGGGTCACTTTCTTGAAAGGCCCACCAGAGGCCCACCCTACGATAGAATACTATCTATCCCAGCTCATTAATCCCTATGTGGTGTCTTGTTCTGTCTGTTCCACCGACACACTTCACAGTCGCTCCCAGGACATAAGGATAAAAAGATTCCTTTGTAGAAAAGATCGTATGTATATTCAAGTGAAGAATATTTCAATAAGATACTCAACAAATTATCTAGCCTATACTGGGTGACTAGAGAAAGACTTTTTCACTTAATACCTTTAGGTGGAACCACAATGCTGTCTTACTAATAATTTTCTTCAAATAGCCAAATGACTCCATATCAATAGAAATGTTACTTGCTTCACCTGCAGGGTTACAAGAGATTACAACTAGATGCAATGATGTCTAATTATTTTGCAGATCTAGTGAACAAAACTCTTGAAATACTCATACAAATAGTTAGTACAAGTTGTCTCATTCCCATACAATGCAAACAATAAGGCTAGATCATCTAGCATAGTACAACTCTCATACAACCTGAAGGCACCTGAAAGAAAGTTACAGGTTGGCCCAGTCATTACTTGGCAGAGCTCACGGACATGGGTCTGACCAGCTCAGAAGCCTTTTTGTGTCTGGAGCAAAAGTTCGCTTGCTTCTTTGTTATAGACTGATCTTGTGATAAAACTACAAGTACTGATTGGTAAATGCTAATTACTTGGTGATTTGCGATGGGAACTGAAATTAGGACTGGTTTTGGCAGGAACTAGTGACATGAAAACGTCTGACCTCAGTGGAAGTTAGAGGGGGTTCAATCGAAAAATCCTTGTCCTGTATACCAAGATAGGATCAAGTGGCAGGAAAAAGTGAGGCACAAGACATGTACATGTTCAGTTGGTGGGAAAGCAAGATGCAAGACGTACACGTGTATTCGCATTGATTGAACAAGGAATGCCGACTCTTAAGTCTTTGAATAAAGGAGTTTTTTATTGAAGACATGCACATGAAAGAATGCTATTAAGTTCTAACTGCATGCATAGATTTGGCTTGATGGGGCTGGTTTACTATGCTTTCAGGCGAGATGTAACTTTGTTCCTAGTCCTTAATGAATGGCAGTGTAGCAACATGCTCCTAACTTGTTGTCAGGGAAGAGCTCATGGGATAGGCGTTTCCATGACAGTCTTTCTCCCTACCCCAAGTCCCTCACATTTGTCTGGTGGATGTAGGTGCTGAGTTTCATCATCTTTCTCCACTGAGACGTCTGGAAAAGTTCAGCGATTGACACCCACACAAGCATGCCCGCGCACGCGCTCACACACACAGGAACTAGAGTATGGTGTCAGTTGCCTTCATTTGAAAATACTTCTATCAAAACATGTTTGTTCAACGTACCATTTATTGGTGATGAGGCAAGAGGGCAGCAGTAATGTTCGAATAGGGTGATAGAGTTGTCAGAAGCTGAGATTTCTGGCGTTTGTCACTGTCTTTATGGCTTTTGATTCTTTAAGAAGATTCATTTGTTGCATTGTTATAATATTGTTAAAAATTTGCTTTAATTTTTTTTTAAAGCTTAACGCTTTGTGTGTTTGTGCTTTGTCTGCATGTAGTGCTGCAGTGGGTCAAGAGTCTGAGCCCATGGAAGAAGGGACATAAATGAAAAGCAGACACAACCAGATACAGAGGATTAGAACATGGAAGAGGAAGGTTGAGCGCTGGCAGCACAGCAGCCTTCAGTACGGAGTGGACGTCTGACCTAGTATTTTCTGTGGGTGCTACTGGATTAGAGGACCTATACAAGTCTTGGACTACATGCAGAAATCAACAGTACTTAGCACAGTGTTCAGTGTTGTCTTCAGCCAGTGATCATTAATTTTATCAGGTAGTTGTCTCATTGTTTTCAGGCTTTCAACCCTGCCGTGGTAGTTACATGAAATGTAACTTGTTACAAGGACTTTTGGATAAAAATGATTTTTTTTTTAAAGTTTGTGACTGTGTAGTTTTCTAATGGAATTTATGTGTCACTGTGCTTCTGTTATTTGAACTATCTGCAAGACATTTGGAAACAGTAGCATTGTTACTTGCTGCTCAGAAGTCTGTGGAAGAATGCCCAGAAATATGCTCCTGTCAGCATGATTTATGCTGCATTTTGGAAAGAAGTCTCTACACTAGAAGATGTGGACGTGAATTTGTGTGGTTTTTTTCCCCCCAGAGATTTTATGGGAAGACTCGGAGAAGAGCGCCGATGCTCAAAACATGTAGCATGTGGTTCTTGTCGTGTCACTGCCACATAACATGATTCTCTTACCTTGGTTTGTAGCTGCTTGAGGCGTGATTGTTGCCAAACACGTTGCCGCCTGTCATGTTTCTCACTGAAAATACCGGTGCCATTTTCATTGGTGAGCCTGCCATGAGTGCCTGTTTTGTTTTGGTTCCCTGGCATGTGAATGAGCATCAACAACTGATGGACCGAAGCTGCGTTTGCTTTGTGTCTGTCTTTGAGAGAGGCCCACATTGTTAAGCGCCTTGTGTCCGTCTACCTAGCTGCAGCATTGTCTTTGTTCTTTTGGAGTGTTCGTATGCTTGCACCTGTTTTCGTTGTGGGCAGTGATGGACTGTCACATAACTCTCTTTGTTGTAGCCATTGACTCTTGACTGGCTGTGATGAGACCAAGTCGACTTTTGTGGTGTCGTGCATGAAGTTGTTCTGTATATTCAGTACATGTAAAGAGACGGCACCATTTGTCAAAACAGCACATATTTTAAAGTTGTCTATATTTACAGAGCAATACATTTGGACACCGCCACCTGGCATCTCCATCACCTCCATCGTGTTTAAAATTTAGTATTTTATACTCTGAATATGAGTGTGAGTGAGAGTGTGTGAGATCGAGGGATGGCGACACCCTGTTTGTGTGTGTTTTGACCAGACTTTGGTTTGAATGCATGTGTTTTTATTGTATATATATTTTTTTCACCTAGGTGTCTCCTGCACTTTTCTTCACTCCTGCACAAGACTTCAATTAGCTTGATTGAGTGGATTGATAAAATGGAGAGTCATTTTGAAAACTTGTAGGAATTCGTTTTGGAGCAGTGTGTGTGTGTGTGTGTGTGTGTGAGAACTAAGTTTTTTTTTTATCTTCTTTTTTGATGACAGCAGTGGCTGGGTGTGAGTTTGTGTGTGATGTTTGTTTTGTTACACCAAGTTGCCCATGTTGAAATGTATAATCTGTGTACATTGAAAATTGTTGCAAATATACAGTAAATACCACTGTTAGCTGGGTTTTATTTTCTTGTTAAAGTATACACCCCTGTCTTCATGCTGTCATCCAGATACTTGCAGAAAATGGAACGCATATATGAACCGCCACCAACCAGAAGTGAGCTGAACTGGTATTTGCCATTCTGACAAATGGTTTCTACATGCTGTTGTTATTTTTTGATATTTTAAAAAAAGTACAACAGGACCTGCTTGAAAAATGTTTGTGGTGTCAGTTTAGATGGTTTTTTTTTTGTATAAAACGTTTTGTGCTTGTAGCACATCATGCATCTGCTGCCATCTTGACACGAGCGAGCGAAGGGGACACCTGGCAGCCTGTTTCAGTGGAAGTGACATCTTACCACCTGTTCCTGTGACAGATGTTTCGTGTGGTTCTTTAGTTAGTTAACCAGCCAGCTGATCGCATTAGTCGTGTTTGATCGTGACTGAGGTCCAGTCCAGTAATGTTTTTTATTTTTATTTTTTGGGGGGGAGGAGAGGGGAGAGATAGTGATGATATTCAGACACTGTTGGCTTTAATTTTTTTCTACATGAGGAAGATTTAATGGTGGAAATACTTTTCGAGAATCAAATCGCATGTAGTCTTTGCTTCAGATGCTGTAGTGGTAATATGCAAACTGCTTGAAAGCTCTTCCTTTAAAATCTGTGATCTAAGTGTGATACAGTAAGTTTAAAAAAATTTAAAGCTACTAAAATCAAATGAGCAGTTCTCACTTGATGGCCAGGTTTTGCAAAGGCGTTTGAGAGACAAACTTTGTAGGCTCCTTACCAGGAAAAGTGGAAGGAAAAGGAAAAGTTGTGATATACATTATCCCTTCCTCTTCTTGCTACTTGCCCCACCAACCCTCTCCCCCTCCCCCCACCCCCCACACACCCTTATTGTCTTTCTCCACTTTCTCTGTTTTGTCTTCATACACAGCAGTTCACAAAGCATTATGTCTCTGAGGCTTCATTCTTAGCTGCCATGCAGCATTTCAACATGACACATCTGATCGTTTTTGTTTTTGGATGTGACCTTTATTTGTCCACAGACGTGTGAATCTGCTTAGCGATATGGGGCCTTCAGTGAAAGTGTTAGCTCAAGCTGCCCTACCCCCCACCCCGTCTCCTTTTTTATTTAAATCTATTTGTAAAACTCAAACGCCATCTCTGTTGACCTAAGAATTGTATGGTCGACAAATCTTGAGAATGTTTTTGTTTACATAATGATGCATTTATGCTGTCAAAAGTACCTTGTTGAAAAATGTTGGTCAGTTGTGTTCACTTACATATTTCTTCCTTTCTGTCACTGCAATGCTTTCAACAGTTTCTATGTATCTCTAGTGATGCACAGCTCAAGAACCTTTCATATTTCTTGGGTGGTAATCCCGTGTCCACAGTTTTTGATTTGTAGGTTTTTTTTTACCCCCAAAATAGATGTGTTTCCTGGTAATCACTATGAAGTAATGCTGGCACCACTGCAGTGCTCAGTCAGCACTGCAAGATTTTCTAGTCTCTGTGTTCGAAGGTCACTTCAATGAATCAGTGCTTGTGTGGTTATTCTATCTTAAGTAGTGCTAAACCATTGAATTTAATAATCATTTGATCACCCATTTAGCACATATTTTCTTTGAGGTATTAGGCTCTTGTTCTTTAAAAGGAACTGAAACTTCGGTGGATAGTTTCTGGAAAAAAGAAGTTGGTGTACTATTTATGAATGCACAGTCAAAACTTTTGCTTTGGATTTCCTCAAAAGCAAATGATTCTAGAATGAAATTTTTATTTTAAAAGTCCTTGTTAATACACTGGCTATATAAAAGACAACATTGGGACTGCTTTCTGATCACATGGGTGTGTGTGATTGTGTTTGTATTTCACAGAGCATAGCTTTTGTCAAAGTGTTTGGAAGTGACAGCAAGCTTGGTGCACTTCTGTGCTTTTCCCGGAGAAATCATTATTGGAAACTGAAAGGAATTGGAACATTTGCATCTCTATAATCATTTGCTGTGACCTTCCCTTGACTTTTGGTATACACATAGTGTTGTGTCTGAATGGTTACAGTTTTTAAGTAGCTAGGTAGATCCATTACAGCTTCTGGTGACTTGGGCAGTAATGTTCTACATTTTTTTTCCTCATCCACATTGTGTGAGTAGGTGAGGGGGCTGTTTGTTATTCATTGCTAGGTAGTTTGCAAGTTATCACTATATCAGAAAGAGATCTTTATTAATTTTTTTATTTTGTGCAATCTTAGAGCAGAAGTATGAGCTTTAGGGCCCAGCCAGGAGGAACCGAAAAGAGAATGCTTTTTAATGAATAATTCATTACTTTTACCTTTTAAGGAATTTTTGTTCTGTCTCAATTTACTTGAGGATTGCATGTCACAGCATTGTATTTTGTTCACAGATTAGGAACAAAGAGATCCTCCTGCTTAGATTTCTGTGGCTGTCTGTATATGCACCTTGATATAGGTTCCTCCTTAAGGACTCTGGTTGGCTTGCATGACCATTAATATCTTCTGTTATACATAAAGGTGTATGGGCCTAACCTGAACAGTGCTGAATATAATGAAATACCCATACAGAAATCATGCTTATAGTCGAAGGATGCATGGCTGCCATTAGCCATACTGTGCTCAACAAGGCCATCGTGCTCTAAGGGATAAGACCACTGTTATGGCCAAAAGTACAGACACAAATGCTTATGCAAGCCACCTCCTGCTTCCTGCTGTGACAGAGTTTTAAATAAACTGCTGTCATTTCCTCCATGACTTGTGTCATGCTGAAAGTGCATGTCTGAGCATCTTTATGGTCGATTGGTTGTACCCTATGCCCACTGCTGGAGGTTTTTTGGATCAAGCTGTGTCCCAGTAGAGAGAGCTTTAAGTTGTTATCCAGCAATTGTATGAGGTCCATGTTGTATAAGTACACCAAGTTGTTATCCAGCAGTCGCATGGCCAGAGAGATTTTAACAGCATTGGGATGCCTTGCCTTGTACATTTAAAACGGTGGATAAACTTTCCAGGAAAGCTATCTCTGCAGTCATCTGTAAACTGGATGCCGGAAACTACACAGATTGTTCACTCAGTTCCTTTCTGAAGTATGCACTCTGTGTTCTCTTGCACATCTAATAATCTTTGCCCCTCAGAATACCAGTATGCATGACGTCAAGGAATCGTGTTGTACCTCATGCAGTAATATATTTACATATTTAAAAAAGCACAACATATTGTCTCTGGTTTGAATTTGCCATCACAGTCTTGGTCACACTTATGTTAGCACTGTAAGTTTTCACTGTAGAAAGCAGCAAAGTATATTTCCAATTCAAACCATTGATTGCCTTTCACATAGCCTAGGTTATAGGAAAAGTGTTGCAGTTGATCTTTATCCTGAGTGTGTTACACTGTCAGGTGGAAAATTCCAGCTGCTGTAGGTGTTTTTCTGTTCACAGGATGCAATGTGGGACATGTCTTCCTAGTTTTTTCAATATTTGTGTGTGTCCTCACTTCAGTCGTTTAGGAAAAACAAGTACAAAAATTGCAGAGCTACCCCACAATAATTTTAATGGTCGGCAGATTCACTGACCAGAATGTTTAAAGCCTAACACCTGATGTAGCTTGTGATGATTGTGATGGTGATAGTAGTCAAGTGCATGTGTGTGTGTGTTTGGTGGGGAGGGGGGGCATGCATGCACACCAAAGAGGAAAGAGAGTTGTCTTGAATACATTTCAATTTGTTTTACTGCCCTTAGATTTTCCACGCACTGTTCGAAAATGTTGAAGGCGTTCATGGTTTATATTCTGAAACAGACTTCTTTTTCAATTTCCATGTCAGCAGGGTAAAATTTATTCTAATTTTTATTTTGACATTTTAAACCATCTCCTTTCTCCTCCAAAACATACTGGTAATAGAACTAATAAAAACGACCAAGAAATGAGATAGGGTGTTGCGATCCTGCTATCCTTTCCGCTAAGGTCAGTTTTACCAGGATCATGTTAGTATTGAGTTTGTGGTCAGTTGATGTGCCCACAGGATTGGGTCGAGTTTGACATCACTGTGTCATCATAAAGAAAACTCCACTAACCCGACTGATCTGGGATTTCCGTTTTGCGAGTAATGTGTAGTTCTCCCTACTCGCCCTTTAAATGTTCGCTTCAGTGCACAGAAGTTAGCATTTTTTGTGTCTAAAAATAAGAGATTTTTTTAAAGTCCATGTGTTTACTTTAACAAATGTTGGTGATTTATTTCTATATAATTTTTATTATTTTTCCTGTTTTTTTTCTTTGTAATATTTTTGCAAGTTTCTCCCGAATTTTTAAAGCTGTTTTACATCTTTTTTGATGGCATTGTCAGTTTGTTTTATATATAAAAAAAACTTTTAAAAAAATCTAGACTGCACAAGAATCGGTTGGTGCATGAAAACACAAATTTGTTACATAAAGATGGTATATATATTTTTCAATGCAAATCATGAATGATTGTGTGACAGCAGAGGAGCTTACTTGGGAGTGCAGTGCTTTCAGTGACGGTGGACTGGCATGGCGTTTTCCTGAAAATGACACTGCGGAGGAGACTTTCCACCCCACCCCAACCCACCCAATAGCCACTGTACATATTGTTATGTGCGGATTGATTACAGATATTGACTGTGGTCATGGTCCAAACCGTTGATTGATTGGTATTGCTTTAAGTATATAAAGTTTAATACAGTTGCACCTGTTGTGAATGTTGAGATCTGTTCTTCCCTTCTATTCCCCCTTGTCTTTGTAAAGAACGTTAGTCCGAGCGGGACTCGGAGAATGTATATAATCTCCCCTTTCCATTCTCTCTGCACGTCAGTGTTGTCACTTGGATTTTGAAGTTAGCTTTGGAGGTAGCCTCAAGACAGTGCTGACATTGACAGACACTGTGTCGTCTATATATTAGATATGAGAATGTTGTCTTATTCAGACATTGTTTAATGTATCAAGAAGGCTCTGGGGTAAATGTGTCCAGCAGAATGGCTAGGGTTAACGAGCTAGGCTTTTGAAGTCATTTAAGAAAATATTTTCGTAATGAAAATTATTTTTGCAATGGTTTGGTAAATTTGACATCAAATGACAATCACCTCAAATTAACCACCCACATACCTGTCATCAGCTATTAGGTGAGGATTGCCCTTTTTTTCTGACAAGCATAGCGCTTTGAGTGTGGAATCCATGAGAAACCCACGAGCGTGATAGGTCTGTATACAAACACTAGACTTGAAAGCATTTTGACAAAACACGTTCATCTTCTCTAATGACTAGTTGATAAGTCTTACCGAGTTTTCGGGGAAAATGACCAAAGGCAGGATTAGTTTAAATTGGTTTTATGAGAGTTCAGATCTCCCTACCAACCCTAAGATTTTCCGCCGACCCTAACAAGTTTTCCCCCAGATGGAAAAAAATTGCACGCATGCACATAACACTCGCGCGGGCGCATGCACACAAAAAGTTTTAAAGCCGACCTACCCTATGTTTTTTGGCCTATGTTACCTGAAACAATTTGTTCTGGCCTTGGCTGTAGTCTTGGAACTCACCCCTTCCAGTTATGCATCCCACCGTTGAAAACAGCTCCCTACCGAGTCGATTGGGGAGAACCACTGGTTTAAGTGGAACTGTGTTACATGGCTTTGTGGGTGATGATCGACCGGTATGTTTATTCAAGCCGCAATCTTTCGGCGCCCACCTCTTCTAGGGGTCAAGTAGGGTTAGAGGTCAGCCGGCTTTCCCAGGCGTGGTATACAGTACCCGCTACGTTACAAGATCCTTGTTGAAAATGATGACCAGCAGTTGTGCGTACTACGTCGGGCACAGCGAACTTGAGTAAATACACAGGACACTCGTCCCTCAGCCACGTAACAGAATTCTACCTCCGCAAACGTGGTTCTCGCCTTTGACTCGATTCAGAGCTGTTGTCCCTGGTTGAATAAATGACTGCTTCCGTTAAGACTCGAGAGCTGCACTGTCCTTTGGTAGCTTTGAGACGGATTTGAACCGCGCACTCTAGCAAAGAACGAGTCGGAGGTCACATAAAGCTGTGGCTTGGTGATTGCACACTGATCATCCCACAGAAGGACTGTGACGTTGCATCTGTCGGTGCAGCAGGATTTCACGGACCCCATGGCGAGGTGGAAGTGCAGAGAACTCGGAAGAAGACAGAGTTGCTGAATTGCCATGTTGCCCGTTTCGGTGAATTAAAAGCGCTCGTTCGCCCAGCAAAGAAAGGCGCTGAGCAACCAATGCGTGTTTAGTGCGCATGCTGGCGGCAACCCAATAAGAGGCACATACCGACCATTTTCCCTCGCTTGCTGATTGTAACTGGCAAGACCATCATTTTCTGGTTCAACCTTTGAGGTGGAATTAAAGGCGAGGAGTAGGAGAGGTGTTCTACACAGTTTTTGCTTGTTTGTTTACACTTTTATCTAAGGCGTGTATGAGAGCCTTTCGTGGCTGGTACAGTCAAGCCTTGGCACTTTCCATGAAAGTACAAATTTGGTGCAATATTCAAGAGGTGTATGTACGTCGGTAATTGATATTTGTTATCAGGTAACATTTAAATTACGTGATCAATAATGGGCATTTAAAAACACGTAGAAATGTGATAGGTACGAGAAACTGTGGAGAGTTATAAATTTTAGATTCAAGAAAGGGACTTTAAATTTCACTGGAATCGTTTCCTGAAGCTCTGTGCTTGGATTAGAACATTGCTGACAATGCCAGTGACTGGAAATTGTTAGAATTGAAAGACAGTAGATGATGCTTAGAATATTTTAGGTACGATAATTTTTTTTTAAATTAAAAATTGGATTTGTGCGTGCGGACGCGCACGCGTGCTTGTATGTTGATAGTCACACACACACACACGGGCATGCGCGCACACAGACGTGTGCGGATACGTGTTTGCAAATATGTTGCTCATACAGAACAAACCTAAATGGATGTCGGATTGTCCAGTTGATTATACCAACAGGCTAGTCCACAGTTGGTCCGGTTTTTTCCCCTTCAAAGATATCATTTGTCCTTGTCTTTGTATACCCGCTGTACTATGCTGTTTCAAGTAGCTAGTACATGTACTGATAAACCGCATTATGTATGACGAAAGTTCATACGACACATTAATTAAGTGTATTAATCACACATAATTGTAAGACGTTAGACTTGTATCATTTCTCGAAAGTGCAACCCTTTGTGTGTACGTTACGTACTACGAAATGTTTCTCCTTAGACGTGCGTTAAGTTCATTGTTCGAGCTTCCTCTTCTTTTAGCGAGTACTGTTTTGGAATATTTTGTGATGTATAAAAATTGTGTGTATGCTATTTTTTTTTTTTGCATTATAAAGGGTGGTAAGTGGCGGAGTTATTGGTCATTGTACAATGCTGAACCGGACCCCTCGGTAACGGACTCCACCCCCGCCCCCCCTCCCCCGACCGGCTCCCTCACAATCCTTGTTTACCTTTTGTTGCCATGTTGTTTACCTTTGTTGCCATTTTGTTGTGACTGGCTGCCACGCGGTGTTTAGAATTCTGTGAGTTCAGTATAGTTATAATGACGTACACGTTTAACGTAGCGCTTTGAGTTTCTCACCTGGCTGGTCAGTCTTTACGATGTACTTTTGCGTTTGTGTATTGTAATGTCATCATTGTATAAAGCTGGTCATTTCAGACTTCTTTGAGTAAAAGTCTTTGTCTTATGCAGACATTTTGCGTGTGGGTGCCCGTGTGCCCGTGTGCTTGTTCTCTGCGCGCGTCGCGTGTAGGGGAACCCCAGAGCGCGACGGAGGGGGAGAGGAGACGCCATATTCTACAAGTAATATCACATTCGACATCAAACCAACCATCAAGTTGGTTTACACAATATCGTCCTCAAAGATCCCGTTAACGTCTTGTTAAGTTGTGATCTGTTTCATACCCGGACAGCTGATGTCATCCCAAGGACTGGACTTCGATTGTGTCTTCATGCGTTTCTTTGACGGCGGTGGGGAGAGGGGAATGGAGGGGGAGGGGGGTGGAAAGTGCAAGTTGATTTTTGGCTTAGTGCATAGCATGTAATGAGTGCGTGGATATATGCTAGCGCGTGCATATACTGAACTTATCTGGAGAAATGATCTATTACAAGAGAGACGACGACAGAATTGAAAGGGAGATAAGAGCGTGAAAAGGTCACAGTTTTTTTTAATTTTACAAGTAAAAAAAAGCAGACAATGAGACGCACAATGAAAAACAAGTTTAGACAGACATCTGTCATTCAAAATATGCAAGGTCAATGATGATGCGTTTGCTGCGCGTATGAGTAATCAAAGGGTAGTTGTGTGTGCGCGCGCGTGCATGTGGCTGTTTTGCATATCTATGCCTTCGTGTTTGTGTACATCTGACTCCTTTCCTTGTTTCGTAGGTAAAGGTAAAGGTTGCTCTGTGACCTGATTTTAGGTCGTAGCACTCTTAGGAAGGTGAGGGTTAGAGACCATCACTTTTCTGGGGGCCAGCATCGTGAAAGCGCTGCCCATCTCTCCCTCGCTGCCTGATATATACCTTCCCTGACGGGGTGACCCTTGGGTCAGATATCAATTCCCGTCCGGGTGAACTGGGGAAAGTGAGCTGTGGACGTGCAGAGCATGAGTATCGAACCAGTCTGTGACAGAACTTTGGGCTTCGAAGGCCTGCATTCTAACCACTCGGCGCCCATCCGCTTCCCTATAGGTGGGAAAGACTTCATAGCGAGCACAGGTGTAGGTGTGTGATTCGGTCCATGTGTGCGTGTTTACATGTTTATGTGCGTCTTTGAGTCAACGCGTCTTGTAATGTAGCAGGAATGTATCTGTTGATCTGTGTGCGCAGTTCATGTGTAAGTGGGTAAGTGTGAAAAAAGGGCTCTTTCATCTCCAAACTTTCACAACCTGCAGCTTTTATATTTATATGTTCCTGAAGAAAACCCGCTGAAACAATATTAATGTTGGGGAATTGTAACTGATGACTGTGCAGTAGGCACAAACACTTTCGAAGAGTTCTCTTTGTACTAAGCCCTGAAAACGCAGGAACATTACATAGAAGTATGAAGTGATTCACAAACCGGAAATTTCAATGCAGCGCTGGGTCTTATGCATGGATAATTCTCCAAAAAGGTTCACTTCACTCAACTGACGCCCGTGAGTGCTCATGGAGCTACCCGCGAGAAGCAAGTTTCTCTCTGTTGGGAGGGGGTATTTTCAAATGAGAAACTTGTCATTCGCCATCACGATGGAGACTGGCAGATACACACTTCCCCACCCACCAGAATAAACATACGCATGAGAGAGAGGGAGAGAAAGACAGAGACAGTCTGAGGGGAAAAAATGTTAACCGTCCAGGTCACCTTCAACCCTTGATCAGCGTCGGAAGTCGGCAGTCAGGCACAGGGGGATAATGTCAATGGAGTAATCACATCCCCTGTGTGGCAGTTGTGAGGCCACTTAGTGCCAATGATGCTCAGTTAATAGGAGAAAACTCAACTGTTGCACAGTCTGATATGGACAAACCAGACCTCTCCCACCAATCTTCGCCCACCGCTACCCCCCAGAACCACTAACGACGCCTCCTTTTGGCGAAGTAGGGGTGATGGTGATTTAAAAGTTTGTTCCGACTGCATGTCCCCTGTTGCTAATGTCTGGGCCTGGCTGCATGGGGCTGTTTCCACGTCTTAGAATGCACATAAAATACTCGGGGTGAACGGTACTCAAGGTATCCCTTAAGCGGACGAATGCACATTTTAGTTCGTCGAAAGTTGTCGTGTATACAGCTGACAAACCAAGACCCATATTCGACAGCACAGGAAAGTCCTGGTTCTATCAACAGGCGAGCACTCGTACAATCCAGCGGTTGCAGAAGCACTAGAACCCCATCACACTCATAAATAACTCTCATAAATATGTGAGGAAGAACGGCTCCTTCAATCACATATCTCTGTGAAAGGAGACGCGACCCTAGCAGGAGCTGGGGATGTATTGCATGGGTGTTCCGTATGTCCTTTTCTCACCAGAAGATGGACGCAAAATACACAAGGTGAACGGCCTTTCGGTTATAACGGGGGGGGGGG
>SMGT01006194.1:37466-52001 GCA_004794575.1 Lanistes nyassanus
CTGCATGTCAAACCTAACAAACACGTTTGACACACACGAGGGGGCAGGCTATTAACAGTACTACATCTGCAGAGGTTCCTGCTGCATAAACAACTTACTCTGAAAGGACGAAGGAATGAAAACTCTGCCGTGTCTGTAATGCTGGGTGAAATATTTTTTTTTTGAAATTTCTTATTTATGTACAAGAGGGAAAATGTCTGGTTAACCTAACCCTAGCGTAAACATCTATAAGCAAACGCTGAGGTAAACGTTTGAGACTATCTCAGCGGTCCCTGTCTGGTCCCAAGAATACCCTCGTTTGTCAGCTGCTACTTACTCGCGAGGTAAGCTAGACTTGGTTGCAGGAAAATAAGGGTAAGATTAGAACAATTTCGATAATGGCAGCAAAATTTGTTTAATCATTCACAGTTGTGACCATAGCAGACATAAGCCACGAGAGAACGTGTGAGGAATTTGATAATATTAGACGAAGAGAATTTACACGTTCTACTGGCATCACACAACGCAGTACCCTAGCTGTTCCCCACCCTGACCCTAATATAGCATCTCGCGCTGTGGCGGCGCACAATTGATTTGTCATCGGCTACTCGTGCAGCCTTTGTGCTCCGTGGCCTCAAGTAAACTGCGCATGTAAGCACATGGATTAATGAAAAGGGCATTTAATTTCCTCATTATTCAGATCTTTCATGAAGTTCGTTCTTCGATCAGTCTCATATCCTGCAGTAGGGTCAGTCGCTTTGACAGGCTGTAATTTTCAGGACAGCGTGACTAACTTTGCTGCATGCGACTTACAGACGTCAGCGCAGCGCGCGTGACACGTGACGTGTTTTGGACGACGGGCAACTTCGGCAGCAGCACGAGACGTTGTATAGTTGTAAGGTCCTTGGTGCGGGGCAGACACGCTGACAGCATCAGTCATCTCGATTTTTTTTCAGCCAGGATGTTCTTAAAGCTGGCTCTCGCATTGTGCCTCGTCCAGGCTACCCAGGGCTTTTTGTGGAAAAGTGAGTATAGACTGTGTAGACTGGGAATGGAAATTGTTACCTCGGCAGTCTGCTACGTTCACACGAAGGTACTAAGGTTTCGTATGTGGGTGACGGATTCATAAACAGTAATCTGTCCCAGGTTTATAAAGAACATTCTGCGTTGGATGAAAATAAAGCCCGTTTCAAAGTCGAATGGAAACAGTTGTAAAGAATCAGTGGTTCGCAATACAAATTTCATCTGATCTAGACCGATAGATTAAATTTCCCTGTTTTTCCCCGAGTGGGAGGATGGGAGGAGTTCTACGCCTCCACCTACAGAGGTCTCGTATTTTTTTCTTCGACTTCATTGGAGTACGTGCGCTGCGTAGGGGCTAGCATTTCTGTGTACTATGAAGCATTTCAAATTTATCATATAGTGGTTGCGATCTTGAGAGTCAGAATGTCTAATTAACTGCCTTTAACTTCTTGCAGAAGAACCTGAGTGGAACGGTCTGAAAGGTACTGGACACCACGTTTGCTATACCGGCTCCTTGAGTTCGTGGATTTGAACTGAGAGTGCACATGGGGCAAACATATATTCTTTATGTTTGATGAACATTCACGCTTGTTTTGTGAGGAAATAATGTAATTTTTTGTTGTAGGACACTCAATTGGGTTTCATGTGCATAGAAAACCAATGTTTTTATAGTATTGTAAGAAATTCCTTTTGTTTTCGGAATACCACTTTACTTTTCTCTAAACAGTAACGCACGTTCTTCTTATGAATAATGTTTAGCGTCTTTAAGAAGGCATTATTCTTTATTTAGCACATGTTTTGTAAGTCGTTTTTGTTGCACCCTTGTTCTCTCCCCCGTGGGACATCTCTGTTTATTCTCTCGTGTTGTGGTCCGCGTCCATTCGTGCACACGTGCTTACTACATCCACCGTTCTGTGTGTGTGTGTCGTCCCTGGGACAGTCACTTTCGGTGCTAACGTCTTCAGTTCCCGGGTGTTTGCCTCCTTGCCGAGGACAGTGAGTGAAGCAGAGAGCCAGGGATGGCGTAAAATAGGAGACTGCCAAAGTGAGTTGCTGTAGTTTCAACTAGAAACATGCATTTTTGGTTAGTCTTTGTGTGTGTGTGTGTGTGATGTGTGTATGTGGGGGGGGGGCGTTTTCGTTCGTGCATGCGTGCGCGTGTGTGCGTGCGCGCGCGAGCTCGTTCTTCGCATCACACTTTGTCGGTGCTCAGAATATATTTTGTCGGTGCGACGAATCTAACCTGTAGCTTGCGTTCATTCTATGTTACAGACAGCGGCGCCTTTCGTGGCAAGCGTTACGTCAAAAGCTACGACTTCTCGGTCATTCTATTGTATGACGTCAACGGTTACATTGCTGGGATTCAGTGCGGAGTGAGTAGTCTCTGGTGACAATCATGTAACTTTCGGAAACTATGTTTAGTCTTCACGAAGCCTGCGAGAACTGTTTATACCTTGTTTCTTTTGTTGACTGACATGATTGGTCCGTGGTACTTGGGAGACATCACGGCACATCTTTCCTTCGCCTTTTTCTTAGTCTTGTCGTCACCTTCGTTGACGGCATTAACTTGATCAGTTGCAGCTTATCCTGAACGCAGAGTCGATCTGTATGCTCTACGTGTGAAGAAGACAGCAAGAATAGATTTGATCACTTTTACAAATTTATTCGATTCGCAAACTGTACAGAAATATTTTTTGTGGTCAAAGGGAAAAAACCGATGATTTGAAATAGCTGATTCTGCCTGCAGTGATTTCCCTTTATTAAACTTGATTTTAAGGCGTGCAAACAGCTGCGTTCTTGGCTGACCACCGGTTCAAGAGACATTTCTGCTGAAACTACGAGGCACTGTCTCAAAATGCGATCTCCAGCAATTAAAAAAGTGTTAAATATATCTGCAGTTTGTCTGAAAACACTAATTGCTAGATCTAGTGGGTGTGAAGCACAAATATGACATGGCAGTATGACGCCTTGGTTATGTCATGTGCAAGCAGCAGCAACCTTACAAACTAATTTAAATTTAATTATTCAGATAAGAGCATTCTTAATGTCTTGCAATTGTTGTTTTAAATGATGTGAACGAAAAGTTTTTTGTTTGATGTTTCATTATTATTATTTTTAAAAATGAATTTAAATCATAGGATTATGAATAAAGTGTCATTTCCCGATAATTAAACAGAAATCTTTTATCAAAGGATTTGGATTACATGAGTGTTGACTGTTGTGTTTGGGTCTTGTTTTGCGATGCAGCTGCTGAGAGGATCCCTTCCTCAAGGGTACCCCCCTCCTGCAATCCGACCCATGTTTCAGGAAGATGAGGACCGCCTGACCTTGACAGCCTACTTCACAAATCCTGGTAAACATCCGAACTTCAGACATTTGATAGATAATAAATACGCACGTGAACTTTTCATGTAGGATTTCAAATTTTTTAAAATCTGGGCGTGATGGGCAGGGGTCTGAATGTGGTGATCAGAGTTCTCTCCAGGTACTGTTTGCGCACGTGCACGTGTGGTGACATCAGAAATGAGCACAGAGTACCAAAAGTCAACAGAAAATAAAGTTTGTGAATTATTTTTTAAAAACTGTCTACACTTCGTTTTATAAATAGCTTTCTTGTTAAGTTACTTCTTCTCCCAAAATATCGACAAAAAGTGTACAGACATGAACAGGGCTAACAGTTTGATTCCGGACGGTCCCTTAGTTCTGTGTTGTATTTTCATTCTTCGTTCTTGACAGCCATTATTTGCACGAGCGGGCGAAGCTCTCAGACTTTCCGAGAAGAAGGGACGGGGAGTAACCTGTACCTCCAGACGGGACCTGATCCTGTGACCCAGTCCTCCCTCATCCCACGACAGGAATCGGACCTCAGGGGAACGGCGTGGAAACGCGGCCGCTGCTTCCCGGCTATGGGTCAGTCAGATTGGCATCTGCTTCGCGTCAGTCGTGTTTTCGGCGGGTCTGTGTGTTGCGCAAAGTCCCCGCCTTTTTTAATAAAAAAATATGAGATTAAGCTTTGCGTCCGCGAGACCGACTCGGCCAACTTGTTTCGTTCTTCGTCAACAGAATCACTTTTTCGAACAAAGGATTTCTGCTACTACAATTAAAGTTTTAATCTAACCGTTGGATTCTGGAGAACTTTTCACGTCTTGGTGCTGCAGATGATGCACTTTTGATCCTTTATGGTCATTGTTTTATCCCGAGTCGATCTTCGAAATTTATGGGAGACACTTGGACAAAAAAGAAGTTTAAGCGCTGAAATCACGCTAACAGTTCATCTTTTCTGTCATGGTTTTTAAAAACACATTTATAGAGATGAAAAAATTATTAGCTGGTGCTACTGTCGTTATCTCACCTCCGTTCTAATCAGCCAGATTTTTGTATTATGCTGCACCAATTACTGAATGCTGATCCTGATCCACAACTTTCATTGACTGTGTGAGCAGGAAACCATTACTGGTACAATGTGAGTCAGGATATGAATTGTGACAACTTCTTCCCAGCCTTTTTGCTCTATAATGACGACAAGCTGAATGCTTTTGGCTGGGCCTTGGGGGTTCACCAGACATCTCCTCGTTTCGAGCACCCTTCCCGCTCCTCGCTGTCAGTAAGTCTGCAGAGTTCAGTGCTAAATCTATCCTGCAGTCATCAATTACATCCTCACCATCACCATCACCATCACCATCACCAATACAATGCTTATACATGTCATTTATAAATTAACTATATTCTGGGACTGGTGGCAGCTGCTTTTCCGTTCAAAATTACAGCAAAAATCCGAACTGCTTTATAAGCACATTTACCAAGGGAAGAGATATTGGCGCCATTCAACCAGTCTCCACTCATAATAGTGGGTATTTCGTTGGGGCCTTAATCTGAATGATGAACTGCTTGGCCACTATTATCGATAATCCTGCTGTATGGCATGTGTATAAAATTATTGCGTTCTTCAGTCATTTTTGAGAGGAATCGTTTATATTTTTGACCAGTGGCACAAAAAGGGGTCAAGTTCTTTACTACCAGTTTTCTACTCTGTACCTTTTATGTGCCACGCAACTAATGGGTCAAGCTGATTTGTAAAGAACCGTTTGTCTGTTGCAGTGGTTTTTCAATCCTGTGCCAAACTGTCTTAACAACGCAACAGACTTGTCCACCATGCACATCTACTTTACGTCACGTCCGGTCCTCAACGTCTGCTGACTCCTCCCCCCCCCACCTTCCGCTCCCACCACGACTAAGACCAGAATGTATAACCATGCAACTAATCTTTAGACTGCTGGTGCCTCGCTATGGCACTGCGTCTCAACTAAGCCTTGCTTTGTGGAGTTTCAGTCTTTCTTGCCTGCATGCTAATGGTAAGTATTCCATGATACTTGCTTGAGAGGCGAATAATCATGGAGAGAGAAGACAGCGATATTCTGTGTTTGCGTGGGTCATGAAGCATACTAGAAACTATCTGCACATGCACTTACGACTGGCTACAAAGCACAGTACAGTCAAAATTAAAAAAGAGCTATGCTTATATGCCACCATAAGGAGTTCAGTCAGTTCATATTAACCCAAGGTCATGGTGGCAGAACGTCTGTGGTCACATTCAGGAGTAACATTCTCCCGCCCGACTGAAGAAAGGGCGTTCAATTTAAATGAGACTGAAATATTAGCATCGTCTCTATATCCTCTCAAAATATTTCTTTGCCGACAATATGAGTTGGTATTCATGGCAAGCATGATGTACATTTCTACGTATGTTTGCAATAAACTTTTTGCAAGGTATTCCTCTAATTGGTTTTGCCCTCAACTTCACTTAATCAGGTTGTGGTACAAGTTTACGTTTTCAGATGGTGAGAGAAATGTGCCTCAGTACTGAATGAAACAACATTTTTTGTTCCAGCAAACATTCATGTGTTGATGTGTTAAAGTTCTAACTGGAAAATATGTTTAGGCTAAATCTTTATGCTTCTTCTTGTCTACTGACAAACATGTCTTGAAATGTTAATCAACGCTCAACAGAACTGGGTGAGGAAATGAGCATTTTTAAAGTACCTTATCGTTGAAAAGCACCATTGACAGAAACAATCTCGGGAACAAGCGCATGCACAGCCACACAATCAAATGGCAAATACACCCAATGTACCCACTAAAGCGCCACCTTGTTAATCTCGTCTACAGATGCTATATGAACCCAAACTAAATGTTGTACATTTCATGGGTAAATTTAATCATATTCAGCAAGCATCATACAAAAACATCCCCCAAACCCCAAGGTCCATCCATCAAAAGTAAAATGAATCATACAAAAACATCCCCCCAAACCCCAAGGTCCATCCATCAAAAGTAAAATGCATCATACAAAAAAAATCCCCCCAAACCCCAAGGTCCATCCATCAAAAGTAAAATAAGACCTAAAAAGCCTTATATAAGTGTATGTATGTCTGTAGGAAATAGAGGTATATATATATAAGAGGTAGCTTCATCTGCCATTGACCTGCCGCGTGATGATCTCCTGTCTCATCTCTTCCAGTGTCCTCAGCAGTTTTAGCGAGTCTGCCATGTTTACCTTCAACTGCAACATTCATGTCAAGACCCAGTGCATGCATGCATACGCACAAGCGCATGCATATCTGTATCTATGCACATAGCCATTCACTCACATGCACACATCCCAATCCAACCAGTAAATGCACACCCACTCCATCCCCAAGCAAAGCAATACATGCAAACATTTCACACACCCTCACATCAGTTACCTAACTGCAGACGCACGTAAGAGTCATGCATGTATTTATCCACACCCAACCATTCAGCACCCATAAGCAACACCCAAGCAGACATGTATTATGTACACACAACTATTCACACACACACGCATTCCTACCCAATCCAAAATCGTGCACATTCAGTGTACAACTTTGCCTTCTTTTGAATTTTGCCTACAACTAAAGATGATGACGTACACTTACCACCAAGCATGCAAAAATATGTTTAACTTTTAAAATACTGAAGAAATAATTCAGGGGCCAAAATGCACAAAAAGTTTGAATTTTAAGGTTTTTAGTAGCATGCCTATACAAAGCACAGCTTGGCATAATTATATATTTTTTTATTAACATCTGGGCAAGCACGCTGTTGTAATTTCAAAAGACCTTATACTTGGTGATTCACTTTACCTACCCTTTCCGTACTAACATACGTCGTTCCAGTAATACTGCACTGTGAGAGGTATTTAGTTGCAGGGTCAAGTGTCTCTGGTCGTTGCTCAGAAAGCCAAACCTGTACACAAGTACATGTACATGTATCTTCTCGGTTAATTAACAGACAACATAACAGGCCATCTGATGTCAGCGGTAAACATTCACTGAACTGGAAAATTGTTATGGCTGTCATAACATGCAATTCAATAACTCTGCTGATTTCTCTTGTGAGATGCCAGTGTTGTAATAAATGCTGACCTAGATAATTGTGTGACACTAATTACTCCGTTCCAGTCAATGATTAGATACACTTAGCCTGACATTCTCACCAGTGCTTTCGCTCCATTTGCTGGAGAATTAGTCATGCTGGGAACAAAGATCCTCATCTGGCAAAAAGAGATATTGAAATCAGGTAAGGAAACCATTGCCATGCAATAAGACCATACAACAAAGATGAAAAAATAGCTACTACTACTAGTAATTCTGGGAGACAAGGTATCGCCTCTGTATAGAAAAACCAATAATATTAAGTACATGCTTAAAATGACACTCAGTTCTCTGCCCCCCTCCTTCCCACATCCACAAGCACACTTTGCACAGTGAAACTTGCTCACTGGCAGAATGATGGTAATATTAAATGCATGTTTAAAACGACAGTTTTCTGGCTCTCTCCTCCCTGCATCTGCAGACATGCTGTGCACAGTGCTTACCAGCAAAATGAATGGCAGAATGAGGTACCAAAACCACGAAGGTAGAATGCCTGTTGTCATGTTTGTAATAACCAAGCCGGGGCAAGTGCTATGAGAGTAGATTCCCTTCAGCCAAAAAAAAAAAATTCTTTGTTGTATAATTTCAATCCTTAAATAAGACAGATGATGTTTCTGCATTACTAAACTCTTTTGTTGAAAGACACATTCATTACGTCTGCTGTGATAAACCAATTCAAATAGATGCAGTTTCTATCACAATCTTGCAGAAGATTTGTATAATGAAAAAAACTATGTGAAGTGCTGTTTGTACCTTTTTGTTCAGGGTCTGGTTCAGTGCAAGGCTCAGCATGTCTGTGGCATACTTTGAAGAACTGTATGGCTCATCTCTGCTTGAAACCAAAATGAAGTTTGAATAAATTAGTGACACAAATGATACCAGCTGCCTAAATTGGCATGGCATGATACAGGAATACTTTGTTAAATGCTTCTGGTTGCTAAAATGATTTGTGTAAATTTTGTGTCAAAAGTTGGCCATGATATCAATTGTTCTTTTATAACTATATAAAATGTTTGCTGTCTTCATGAAACATAAGTAAAAGAATGGCAGTAAGGCAATATTTTTACAAATAAAATGAATTTGTAAGATAAATGTATGCTCCTATCCCAAGCTTGTTGCCAATGCAACGTAACACCCAACAAGTTAGGTAGCTAGTTCAGAATATACAGATTATTAATTCTGTTAGGGTTTGAAAGATGTGGCTGAATAATGCACTTTGCTTAGTCTGCATAAAGAAATACATGTGGCCAAAGTTCCTCCCTCACTGCTAGTATTGAGCAAAAAGCTTCTAGCATTTTAAAAAAGATCATGCAACCAAGTCAGTAACAGATAATGTCAACAGATAACATCAAGTTCAGGCTGGAAAATGATGTTACGACAGGAAACAAAGAAAACTGCTTTTAACTTTTAGTTTCCATCTGCAGTGTAGCAAGTCATGACCGGTGGTTTTTTGATGTAATCAAGTGATTAGTGCTCATGCTCTCCTCTGCATTGTATACACACTGCTACACTTCTCTGAATGATAGTTTTATAACTATGTTACTATAAACTAGAATTTGGAATATGAAAAGCTAAACAGGGTTAAATTTTAAAGCTATATTTGATACTATGTTCATCATAACAACCCAGTCTACCGATTCATAGCATCAAACGTACGAAACATAAATGAAATTACAAAAAATACCTCTTCTTCTTGTTTCTAGTTGTAAGGAAAGCCACAAAACCTAGACTAATGTTTAAATTTAGTACAAAAATGAATAAAACTCACCCTTTTGCATGCTGTATGTCATCAAGAGAAAAATTCTGTTCCTGTGCATTACTGGATGATGTCCAGATAACCTGTGAGGTGAAATTTTGCCGCATCTTGGATCCAAAGCCAAGGCATTCTTCCTCAAGCTCTTTAAGCTGCACACAACGGACAGAAATCATCATCGCACGCTTTCAAATATTATATAAACAGACAGCTGATACTGTACACTAATTTGGGCACAGCATCAACAATAAATGTCTACTTTTGTCAAAGCAGATGACAGGGTGAAAAAACACTTTATACTGATGTTAAGGAATAAGCACATCATCTTCCCATAATCGAGGCACAGCACAGTTAAGCCACCCTCCACCCCTACCTTGCTGCACCGAAAACTGGGAAGTTGTAGGTAGGATAGCAACACCTATTTGGCTGAGTGAGCACATGCCTATCACATAATGACCATAAACAAAACTCGGAAATTTGTGAGCTAAGGGATTCAATAACTGCCAACTTTCCCTGCCACTCTGGACGCCTGCTATAAGATCAAGAAAAGCGAAGAGACCTTAATCCACTGAACCAACATACTTTTATGAAAAAATTATGTACAAAAAGGGTTACATATCGGATACCAGAATATTCCTCAGTTACTCAGTAAGCCCAGATTGACAGGCTCTGGGTTATCACTACAAATGTTGTTGATCTGTTTATCTCTCCTCTATTTTATGTGTGCAACTGACTCGCAAATCGAGTTCTAGGATGCATCCTACGGCTTTCATCGTTTAGAAAATAAATATTTTTCTCTGCAACTTTCCAGAATTTTGCAGTGATGAATGAGTTGAGGCACTGTACCAGGATAAAATGGCCAAAGACGTTAGTGGCAAATACTTTCATAAAGCCGTCTTGTGTCAAGCTGTTCTTCTGCACAATGAGACCTTCTCCAGTTGTCAGTACATACACACACCGTCTGTAACAGCAATAAGTAAAACACAGAACTAAGTTAACAAGAGAAAATGGGTAAGTTTGTGAGATTTTTGTTAAATTTGTGTCTTCTTTTTTTTCACAAGGCTGTAATAAGAACACAAAATAATAAATGCCTTTCAAACACAAAAACACATGCATGCACAAGCTTCTCTTTCTTCTCTCACTGTTTTTCCCTTCCCTCCCTCATTTTTTGCTTTTCTTTTGCTCTCTATCTCTCTCCCTTTCTCTCACACACACAGAAGAATATACATGCACACATACAGTACAAGGAGAAATATATTTAAAACCTTTTCATAATATTTAAAAACATAAATAAGCAAAAAGTATTGCTTAAAGACAGGAAGACAGATAAAGAGATGGGTCTTTACTTGAATGGGGGAGGGAAAGTAGAAACGAGAGAAGCAAAATGTGACAGAGATAAAGAAAAATGGAGAGGAAGAATTGGAAATCTTTCAGATACAAGATGCAAAACTATGTACTAAGACTTGCCTGCTGAAGATGCCAGAAAGAATCTTGTTCCAATGTACTCCCCCAGTCTCCATTATGCCAGCATTGAGGTACAAATAGTCAATGTGCCCATACCTTAACATAATACACACCTATGTAAGATCTTTAAAATAGCCCCCACCCACCCCCAAAACCATTAATCACACACACACACACACACACACACACACGCACACACACACACACACACACACACACACACACACACACACACACACACACACACACATGTATATATATGCACCACACACTTCACAAAGCTTCTGCTTCTACTTGCACTAAGATTTAGTTCTGACTAAGAAAACTTCTAACTTTTCTCTGAGAAATCTGGCAGCATGCAGAACAGACTTTATGCTGGAGGTATCGATGATAACAATGTCGATGACTGCACCAGGATGCAGGGACAGAAGGTGCTCCTTTGCTTGTTTGGCTCGCTCTTCATTACGACAGGCCAGGCACAGAGTCAGTGTTGGGTGGCAGCTGAGAAGCTGTTCACACACTGCCAACCCTATGCCACTGAAAGATTTTCAAGCACAGGTAAAACAAACAAACAAACTTCTAAACTTTAAAGACTAAAGGAGGACATTAGGTGATGGGCAGGGTCAAAGTGAACTCTAATGAACAAAACATTTAATACATTAAATTTTAAATTTCACCCATGGATACAGAAGGTCTGGTTACTAACGTCACAACTTCATTTTAAAACATGTTCACTCTATTAGAACATAAGTTATTATCAATCATATGATCCACCTACAAGCTAGTCGACTTGCCCATTTTCAACTCATCTAAGCCGACTCATCGAACACGTTCATCGACGCCCATCCCACCCAGTGGACTTGTCCACTGCACAGAGTGGATTGGACTTTTCCACCATGAACTGAATGTTGTTTTAATCAGATTAATCTAGACTGATCTTTTTTTTTAGGGACAAGCATAGCTTAATAATAGGATCCCATTCTCCCATTATGATACTGCAAAATCACTGCAAGGTGGATGGAAGCATTGTCTTATATTGTGCTTGTCACTCTAAAATTACCCACCGATACCTATACCTCTACCCTGAACACGGATACCCACAAGCTACGATTTATATGCAAAAATAATTTGTATAATGCAATTATATCTGCAACATATTTATTGACGTTAGAATGACAATCCCTTTGTGTACACTTCGCTGATGAAAGCTATGATCACATTCATTCTGCATACGAAATGATTTATCTCCCTTGAGTCGCTATACCACCCGATCACCTGATTGTCGCACCATCAGCGATTGCACTCATGCTTATGCGAATGTTCAATATAAAACAGCAGTTATTTGAGGAATAGCCACAGAATTTGTGTAAAAAAATTGTTCTGTTCATAAAAATGTAAATCGAGAAGTCCAAATTGAAGTCAAAGTGACTCGAAGTTAAACGAAGTAAAAAGAAAGCGTAATCAGAAAGATTTACTTTAAGTTTGAGAGAAATAAATAAACCCCAGCTACTCAAACATGAATTCTGTAAGTATATTAATGTGTATTTTAACTAGTGTTGACATCTTAGACACAACAGAAAGCGATACTCACGCATTTGCACCCGTAACCACGGCTACTCGAGACATAGTCCACAAGGTAAGGGACGTCACTTTATTCCGTCATTACAAGCAGTGCATACAGTTAGCTCCCCTATAAATCCTGTCACATCAGAAACTTCTGCAAAGACTGTTTCCTTCGTGTTGCACGGTTCAGAGGCTGCTGTTTTTTTTTTTGTTTGTTTGTTCCGGTGCTACTGGCAGGACCTAGGAAAATGGCAGAAGTCTTCGATTTTTTCTGGGCCTCTGCAAAGCTTTATAATGATCCATATACCCTCACGGAATCTGTTAGATTTAAAACAAGGGAACTGGACCAAGCTAAGACATGACAAAGACGAAGACAATCTACATGTTTCGGGGCACTACCCCTTCATCAGGACGACACAAAAACGACGAAAAACGAGAACAACTAAACCAGAAGAAAAAGACTTAGCTTCAGTAGATGTGGCGCATGGGGCGGACAGCAGGAAAATGACTAAGAGACAGTGAGTAAGAAGGGTTAAAAAGAGGGGCAGCCAATCGCCAGGTGGGTAGGAAAGTGTAGGGAAGGGTGGGGTGGAGAGGGATCGGGGTAAGGGGATGTCAGTGTGGGAGAGAAGGAGGTGAGAGGAAAGAAGTAAGAGAGAGAGAGAGAGGAGGAGGAGGAGGGGTAAAGAGAAAAAGAGGGAGGTGGAGGGTCAGTGTTTGAGGTTGAGACCAGTGGATGCCATGGTACCAAAATGGGTAATGAAGTAGGATTCCATATTCTTACGGTCAATGGAATCACCCTTCATTTTCCAGATACCACAGACCCTCATGTGGTCGGCTGTATGTGGGGGTGTGCTGAAGTGACGTGCAACTGGTGTGTTTCTGCGGTGTTTAGTGTCAGCTAGATGTTCTGTGAAGCGGGTGTTGAGTGTGCGTTCTGTCTCCCCATGTAGAATAAAGTGGGACATTCGAGGGTGCATGTGATGGCGTAAACACTCGCTTCACAGAACATCTAGCTGACACTAAACACCCTTTGGTGCAGAAACCATTGACCTCAGGCAGTAAAGGTTTTGGTGACGATTGCTCAATTAAATCTACTTTTACGAGATCACCATAAAAGATTGTTCAGTAATTCTGGAGAAGTCGAGTCCAGTAAGTTAAGGTACGGCCCGTCACGTCACAGTGCCCAGTCAGTATATCTGATCTCGAAGCTCCTTTCTACATTTCCAAATTTTGTTCTGCAGAATTAACAAGGAAATGTAGACTTTTAAGTGAAATGGACAGGTGGAAAACGGCTGAATTTAGACAGTTCCTTCTGTATTCTGGCCCATGTGCTCTTAAGGGGGCTTTAAACAACGCAGCATACCAACATTTTTAGCTGTTATTTGTAGACATCTACACCCTTTAAAGTAATGTTTATTTTCAGACTCCTTCAGTATGCCAATGAGATACTTTGTTTGTAACGTAGTTTGGGGAACTGTATGGGCTTGATCAGTTAGTTTATAATGTGCATGCACTTACTCAGCAGGTAATATCTCGAGGATAAGCTACACACACCATTGAGGAATGAGAAAGTAACCCTGCCTCAGCCTCCTCATGTGTCCCGTCCATTCTTAATAAGAAGAAAGGAAGAACTGGGAAGTGAATGAAATGGTGCATTGTAGAGCAGGATGTGAACGTAGTGAAGTTATGCAATACTATACGGATCATATCTATGGAAAAACAATGCAGTAAGTTGTATAAAATAAGCGGCAAGACCCGTACACGGCGGCAAAACTATCGGCCAGTCAGCGGCAAGACCCGTACATGGGCGGCAAAATCATCGGCTGAAAGCGACAGGCTTGCGGCAAATCGGCGTTTCCCATCAGCGGGCCGCCGTCGGGTCGATGAGCAGAATTGTGAGCGGGCCGATGAAGATTTACTCAAACGGCCGACGAGTCGACGTCGACCCATCACTTTTTTGCTGCCTGGGAAAACATGTCGATCCGCTTGTCTTTAATTCGTTTTTTGTCGTTAATGGCTGTCACACAGGAGACGGTAGGTCTAAAATTATCTCCGTACATATAGCAGCGAGTTGTACATTTTGTGCATTTATTGGATACTCCTGAACTAACAACCCAACTAAAGTAGACCATGCAGGCACACGATAAAACTTGACCACGATACATCTTAACTCGTTTTCTACATGGCAGTACTATGCGTTTGATTTGCGTTTTGTGACCGGTTCGATTCACCACGGTCAAAAAAGCATTATAGATACATTTTTTCCATTTTGCACTTATGTGTTGGTGGGGGGGG
>SMGT01006195.1:9764-22442 GCA_004794575.1 Lanistes nyassanus
ATGGCCACCTGACAGTAACTACAACTTATAGAGATCACACTATGGCTAGATGACAAGCTCAACTAACAGTATGGTTACGTGAGAGGAGGGTACATGCGCGGCTGCGCGCGTGCGTCCCTCTTCCGGCACTCTCTCTCACTCTCTCGATCTCTCCCCCGCCCCTTTTTTTCTTCTGTTTTCTGTCCTTGGCGCGCCCATTAAAGATGTCATCGTCAGGGTCCAATTAACAGACCATTAACTGACACTTCCAGGCTCTTTCACTTCTATAGCGCCACTACTTTCCCCAGTGCAGCAGGAAAACCTCTGGCTCTACGCTCAACACCACAGCAGGTGCACGAATTTTGTTGAAGGAGAGGTAGGAGTATGGGGCTAAAGTTTCATTGGAAGAGAATGACGTATCATCAACACGTCACCTAACTTTCACCCAGCCATCTATAGGGTAGTCCAAACGTAGGTTGACAGTTGTCATTAACATTTACCGTTTATTACTGCAGTGAGAATATTCCAACACAAAAGTCACTGTTTGTCTCCTAAGTGTTGAAAGTGTCCGCCCCCAGCATTGACACAATCTTGGAGTCCGTTGACTACATTGCCACACACATGAATGCCTGACTATCCTGACTAAACTGTCAGGGAGGTGACCATAGTGTGGTCTCTGCTAGTTGAGCTTACTGTCAGTGTTTTCTGATATGTTTTACTTAATGCGATATAATTTCCTGTTAATGTTTAGGTCGCCAGACTTGTGCATGTGATGTGGCTGCTGTGATGCTAAAGTTGTTTTGTATTCTTTGTTCTTAATACGTTTGTCTTAAACTATTGGCAGCTGACGCGTATGAATTTATCCTTTGAGATGTTACGTCATCGTCATCTCATGGGACACACTCTCAGACATCCGCCCCTAGGCCGACGAAAAAGTTCTAAGTGCTTATATTTCATACTTTCCATCATAGGGTTCCCTAAGCCTTCTTTCATTCTCTCCCCTCTGGTCTTTCTCTCTAAGGCAGGTCAACCCAGAAGAAGGGTTTCATGAGCTTCCTTAACTTTCCATCATAGTCTTCTCTAAGCCTTCCTTCGCTCTTCCGTGTGTGCCCCATGTGGCTGGCCCGCTTATATCCAGAAGGGAAGCGCTCCCGGCAGCTGATGGGTGGCGCCAGTTGGGGTTACTCAGCTGAGCACTTTTGTCATTAGCCTCGAGCCGCCGTATCACCTTTCGGACTGCCCCAGCACGTGACTGGTTCTGGAAAGGTCAGCCTGTGTCTGTGTCTACCTCTCGCCACGTGACGGGGAATGTGACAGATAATAAAGTGTTGGTGCTGATGACCAGTCTCTTGGTGACACAGACTTTGACAGATGAAGATCTCCCTTGTGCAAGTTATCTGCGCACCATTTTGTATTGTGGAGCTGTCAACACGTGCAGTACGTGAGAGTACTGGAACACCCGCTTGTTACTGGGAGCTTCTCACCCACTTCTTAGTAATTCTAGCTGTTATTGTGTGTACATAAACAGATACATATACAGTTACATGTAATGTTATTTATGGTTTTGTATCTCCAAGACTTTTACAGACCCATCTGGGGTCAAGAAGGAACTAATAAAATCTTGAAAATCTTGAAAACAAATCTTGAGTAACCAAAATAATGGATTTGGCATCGTGGCCCAAAACATGACCTAGATAGACATCGTCTGGAAAACTGCTACCATGTCCCACACTCACCAGCACAGGCAGGAAAGGACAGAACCCTTGTGCACATCTGCAGGCCAGGCCTAGCTGAGAGCCAGCCAGAAAAGAACACAAACCCTGACACTGAATGTAGAATCCCCTAATCCTAAACCCTGACACTGAATGTAGAATCCCCTAATCCTAAACCCTGACACTGAATGTAGAATCCTCTAACCCTAGACCCTGACACTGAATGTAGAATCCCCTAACGCTAAACCCTGACACTGAATGTAGAATCCCCTAACCCTAAACCCTGACACTGAATGTAGAATCCCCTAACCCTAAGCCTTGACACTGAATGTAGAATCCCCTAACCCTAAACCCTGACACTGAATGTAGAATCCTCTAACCCTAGACCCTGACACTGAATGTAGAATCCCCTAACGCTAAACCCTGACACTGAATGTAGAATCCCCTAACCCTAAACCCTGACACTGAATGTAGAATCCTCTAACCCTAAGCCTTGACACTGAATGTAGAATCCCCTAACCCTAAACCCTGACACTGAATGTAGAATCCCCTAACCCTAAACCCTGACACTGAATGTAGAATCCCCTAACCCTAAACCCTGACACTGAATGTAGAATCCTCTAATCCTAAACCCTGACACTGAATGTAAAATCCCCTAACGCTAAACCCTGACACTGAATGTAGAATCCCCTAACCTTTCTTCTGATGCCCATCAGTCTGAGGTAGGGGTTGTGACAGTAATTGAATGAACCCCTGGGAAGACTTTGGGTTGTGGAAGTAACTGCTGCAAGTCGTGTGAAGAAAGGTTAGGGTTAGAGAGATATTATAATATTATATTATTGCCATAGCAACAAGTCGTGTGAAGAAAGGTTAGGGTTAGAGAGATATTATAATATTATATTATTGCCATAGCAACAAGTCGTGTGAAGAAAGGTTAGGGTTAGAGAGATATTATAATATTATATTATTGCCATAGCAACAAGTCGTGTGAAGAAAGACATGAAGCTGACTGTAGGCAGCTTGGTCTTGACGTTCACTGGCAGAAACACTCAGAGTATGGAAGATGCACAAAGGGAGGCAATGGAACGCTTTCTGGAGGTTGGGTTAGCCAGAAAAAAGGAAGAGGATAATAGCAGACGAGCAGCAAGTGGAGTAGGTTCTTGTTCCTACCCAAAATACACCTGCAGTTTACAATATAATCAAAAGACAGCGCGCCTAGTGCATTAGGCCAGTACTTACATTTGCACAAAGTTGTCTACAATGACGTAAATCAGTTTTAGTTTTCTTTTGGTTTTTTCCCCTATTCATACCTGATTCTCTGAACATTTTTCTGTGCAGTTTGTAGCAAATTTTGAAGGACACAGTTCTAACAGTTCAGACACAGTTAAAAATCAAAAGAAATACACCCCTTCGCAGGTGATACTGGGTTAGCTTGATTCTCACGCTGCGCACTTTGCCTAAACAGTGACGACATATTTTACATTCCAAACGCATTTCCCTTCTGCCCCGCACATTGTAATAGTAACAGTGGACACAGGCAAACAGTAATAATTATTAATGAGTGCTCCAAGCCGAAACTCAGAGATCGTGATGGGGATGAAGAAAAGCTTTGTAACCCTCCGTCAGCACTGGCTGTCAGAAGAAAGCATCGGTTCCCACAAAGGAGTTTGCACTGCGCTCTGCAAATCTGCTCCTCCATCACAAGTCTGTCAACACTTCCCCTGCTGCAGCCATCATCACTTGTGGCACCTCCTCCTGTCTGACCCTTCCATCAGGCCGCAGTGAACTGACAGCGAGTGAGCGAATTTGCAAGTCATCTTATGAGTGTAAGTTCTGGTGTGCGTGCGTGCGTGCACAGGCGAGTGAGTGAGAAAGAAATAGAGGATACAAAAGAGATTCTGGCATATCTCGCTCTGTTCCAGTATCTAGCTCTTTTTATTTTGTTTCTTTTAATTGCTTCTTTCCTTCCTTCCCTCTGTTGGTATGCACATAAAGCACACCGTACGGAGTTATTCATCAGAACCTATCACGCAGAAGACCCTTGTCGGTTTGGTATTGTAACCAGTTGAAGGACAGTGCTGTGGCTATAAAATCCGAATTTTCCAGCTCTGAGGGAAATAATTGCCTGCCTGAGATTACTACTGTTTGCTGATTTTCTGTATTGGAAACACGCGAAAACACTTAAAAACTAATGTTATGCAAACCGTATGAGTGCAGTAGAGAGAGGTGTGTGTGTGTTGGGGGGGGGGGAGACGAATTTTGATAACGGATAAACAAATGAATATTTTGCGCAGGCCTTTACAACTAGGACCATACAACATCGGATGGTGTCGTCTGATGTGCGTGGACATATTGTGATATTGGTTGTACATCCTGGCAATTTGGTAACAGTGCGGCACACACAGCAAACAGTAATATTTACTTTTGTCTGCCATTCTTGGATTTTTAAAACCCTGATTGCCCGCTATTATATCCATCGTTCCTTTGCAATAATCACGGAAAAGAGAAAGGAACGAATGATATCCCCTTCTTTAAAATTAATCGAATCCCACAGGTGTTTGTCTGTCACCTGGTTGAAGCCCATGGTTTAAAAAACAAAAACAAAAACAAAACCCAAACCCCTAAACAGCCAGATACCTCGAGTCAAAGGGACTGTCTTGTTTGAAGTAAATCGATTACTTTTTTGTCTAATAAAGTTAAATACATCTTTCTTTTTGTGGTAATTTCCTAGTCCCTAACAATTTAGGTAGCAAATTTTGGGACTAGTCATTGCATGGTGGCAATTTTATTATCCTTAACAGCTCAGTGCTACTATACCGTCTACATGTAACTGTTTAGAATTTCCTGGCCTGGGTTTCGTGCAGATTAAGATCATACATTCACTTCCACACACGGCATACGCTCAACACACATACAGACAGGAATGAGTGTACTGTAGACAAAAGAAGTGAGATGAAGTACGTGTTGTGGTATCACTCAGTCGTGTGTCTAGGGGTATTGCCTTTCTGTGCTTTCACTAGCCTGCTCGTTAGAAGGACATCGATATAAAAATACTACTCTATTTATTACAGTTACAACATAGAATGTTCCACTACACAACGAATAATGCTCCACTCCAGCTATCCTTACTTCTACAATCTAACAATACTAGAGAAATAGTTAATCTAGCTAAATTTCTCCACTTATAGCACTAGACAGAAGACAGAGCTCATCGTGAAGACGAAAGCTTTTTCATTCAGTTGATCGCGAATGGCCTGCCGTACAACCAGCATATATACAGGTTATTATCATGACTGTCTCAAGGCATTGGTGTACGAATCACGTAACTTGTTCGGTCAATATACTGACCACATCTAAAGTTTGCTTCGATTGTGAAGATGAATGGATGCGTTTGAATGGGAAGTAGAGTGGATGCGTATGCAATATAGTTATGTAATTTCTTTTTATCTCCCCCTTGTTAAAGGACAATGATCTTATGACAATAAAGAAATCGAATCGAATCGAATCGAATAATGCTCCACTATACATCTATCGACTCATAGAGATCACCTCTCGAACTCTCATATATTCATCACAGCGACATGCTACACGTATCCACACAAACGCACGTTATTTACAAGATTATAAATCAACTACAGAACCGGTAATTCACATCGGGAAAACATGAGGGAAACCGTTGTGTAGGAGTCGATCACTACAAGATACTGTGATGAAATGGAAAGAGATGTATAGGAGTCGATCACTACAAGATACTGTGATGAAATGGAAAGAGCTGTGTAGGAGCCGATCACTACAAGATACTGTGATGAAATGGAAAGAGATGTATAGGAGTCGATCACTACAAGATACTGTGATGAAATGGAAAGAGGTGTATAGGAGTCGATCACTACAAGATACTGTGATGAAATGGAAAGAGATGTATAGGAGTCGATCACTACAAGATACTGTGATGAAATGGAAGGAGCTGTGTAGGAGTCGATCACTACAAGATACTGTGATACCGGCAGAACGATGCTGATTCTGATGAGCAGTGCCTTGCTGACACAGACCCGACAGATGAAAATGTCACTTGCGTAAACGGCGGTGGTAACGCCCTTTGTCATTTTTGCACCTTATGTTTTGTCATGGAGCTATGAGCACGTGCACTGAAGCAGATAATGAGAGCGCGGAACAAGCGCCTGTTTCTGGGGCTTCTGATTCCAGACGGACTGCTATGTGATCCACTACACGACCCACCCTCCTCTAGCCCCCTCGACTGTGTTGTCAAATGAAATCTGGTGTAGGGTTAGGGTTAGGGTCAGGGTTACAGCGTGGTGTACAGCGAGAAGAACCGCTTCCGAATCTGCAGAGTGTCAACAGTTTTCATTCCTCCAGCCTCCCCGCTGTGGCCGTGAATATATAGATTGCTTATCACGGAGCGCTCCTTGGGGCTGTCTACTGAATGTTTTATTCTGCGTACAGCCGTTATTTGCGAGATGGCATTAAATGATACGCACAACAGCAGTAATGGATTTCTCTCTCTCTCTCTCTGTGTGTAACGTACATGCCATTTCTATCAGTACGAAGACGTGTTTCTGTCAGAGCGAGAGGCGCTATTTTGTGAGAATAAGGGCATGTAGCTGAATCAGAATGTACCCGGTCCCCACAGAGTGCTGTTTGCAGGTTTTGATGAGACGGGAATGGAGTGCGACCGGCCTCTCCCTCTTCCCTGATGTACAGTCTGTAAACACTGTCAACGTGATCAGATAATGTGTTCATCGTGTAAACACTGCCAACTTGATCAATGTGTTCATCGTGTAAACACTGTCAACTTGATCAGACAATGTGTTCATCGTGTAAACACTGTCAACGTGATCAGATAATGTGTTCATCGTGTAAACACTGTCAACGTGATCAGATAATGTGTTCATCGTGTAAACACTGTCAACGTGATCAGATCATGTGTTCATCGTGTAAACACTGTCAACTTGATCAGACAATGTGTTCATCGTGTAAACACTGCCAACTTGATCAGACAATGTGTTCATCGTGTAAACACTGTCAGCTTGATCAATGTGTTCATCGTGTAAACACTGCCAACTTGATCAGACAATGTGTTCATCGTGTAAACACTGTCAGCTTGATCAGACAATGTGTTCATCGTGTAAACACTACCAACTTGATTAGATAAGGTGAAAGGTTTGCTTTTTACTTTCTTTTTTATGTACAGTGTCAATCCTGTACATTTGACCAAATGCGTAGGGCTATAATGTGAAGTTTGCCTCTCCCTCCATGTGTTCATCGTAGTAATCGCTTAAAACTTACGGGAAGATTGTAAAACACGTGCGCGCCGAGGCCGCACGCTTCAACCAGAGCTCGGCTGTAGTATTTAAGGTTTGGTATTTGAAAGAGACTTGTTTTTATCCTTCTGGTGTGGCAAAGGATTATTGCCTGGAGTTATACCTTGTGCAAACTCCATTTGGCCATTTCCTCGCACTGCCTGTCGGCACTGACCATCTTACTGCAGCCATCAGTCTGGTGGTTCTTTCAGTGCATAGTTTGGTAATAGGACCCCATCCCCCATAGTGCGAAATCACCGCCAGGTGGAAGCACTGTCCCTCTAAATAACCACCGCCAGAGACTTGTTTGTCGTCTCCCTAGAGGGCAAGTCGCCACAGAGGTTAGAGTAGTCTGTAACTGCCTGCAGTATCAGTTACACGTGTGGAAATTCTCTCCTGGTCTGGGGTGACCAGTAGTTGTAGCCGACCCCGAGTGGCCAGTCACGTGTGGAAGTGGAAAGCCAATTGCCACGACAGTTGGTAAGCGACATACGGTTTATTTTGTTGGGTTTTTTCTTTTTTGATGTTTGTTGTGTATTTGATAAGGGAGGTTTGTAACTTAGAAAAAGTAGTAATTGTACTTTTTTTAAAAGGCTTTTCATGTTCAAGGAATAGTTGACGGAACCAGAAGCCGTCACGCTCGTGTCAGTGTGGAACCAGACATCAAACTGGTGGTATTGAGAAAGTGAACGATAAATAATGTACAGACTACGATGGAATATTGTAGAGAAACTGAGTGTAGTATGTTAATGCTGTTTTGTGTGAATGTCGTTGAGTATAATTGTTTATTAAAAGCGTTGTCCTTGTATTACCTGTTCTGTTAGTATTGGCTTAGAGTGGAAAAGAGCACGCATGAAAACATATGTAAGTGTGAGTGGACAATAATCCATATAATACATAACCCTAACAACAATCCATATAATATATAACCCTAACACTAATCCATATATAGCTGTAGATAGCGATACTGCTTCAATATTGCAGCCGAGCTACCAAGCCACACATCAATATTTACAGCAGAGATCATAGCAATACGCACTGCCTTAAGGCTGATAGTACTACAAACTAGAAAAACTACAGCGGAAAACTTCCTAGTTGTCTCTGACTCCCTGTCAGCACTTCAGGCTCTTCAAAACCAGTCTTCCCAAAGAATGGATATAATGTATGAAATTCTAACCTTGAAAAGACAACCCAACCACTAACGTCATCCAAATAAACACCCGTTTCAGCAGAGGAGAGAAAAATAGCCCTTAAACCAGCAACTAAAATACAGTGGGAAGAAAAGTATAAAAAGGAAGCCAAAGGCACCAGGAGAGAACTAGAAGAACTACCAGGTAACGAACTAGTACTGTTCCATTCCAACAGATCCAACCAAAGTAGGATAGCCAGAATGAGACTAAATGGAGAATACCACCTTAACCGTAAAGACCCAGTAACCTGTAGTTGTGGAGACAGACTCAGTACACCACATGTCCTGCTAGAATGTAACCTGTAGTTGTGGGGACAGACTTAGTACACCACATGTCCTGCTAGAATGTAACCTAAACAGTCAGGAAAGAGATGAGCTAAAAAATGCTATGCAAAATCTTAATCTAGTAGTAAACCTAAAATCTTCTTAGCCCTCCAAAAAAATATAAGACAACACATAATGGAACTGACAATACAGGTAGTTAATGCCCACCCAGATGTTTGATATACCTAAACAATACAAAATGAAAAGGTGAATTAACCAGCTAAAAACAGCAAATAAGCTATAGGACAGAGGATACCAGTAAAACACTTAAAATTAAAACAGACTACATCAAAGTAAACTAATATAACACAAAGCACCTTAGCGGTAGAGATAAAAGAATGTAGGAATGCAGCGGCGGTAGGTCTGACCAGCGAAAACTCCACCACTCCAGCTACTCATGCCATCATTAGTGCGCCAGGACAGAGGCCAGCCAGCGGGACCACGCATAGCCTCCACCAGTGCCGGACACAAACCGCAGACCCCTTCCACCCTCCTCTTCCCCCTTCCCCACACCTATCTCCCCTCCCCTTCAGAGCGAAATCACCGCGAGGTGGAAGCACTTCCCCCAAACAACAACTACTGCTGCTGCTTCAAGCAGTAGATCAATGACAGTTACACAGTTGCCAGATTTCTCTGAGCTTCTCATATGCTTTCTCAGGTGGTACAAATCTACTCCACACACACTGAGCTCACCATCGGGGAGGGTGACCCTAACTCCAGACTTGTTTCTACTCCCACAGTTGCAACCAGCTGGTGGGCCTCTAGTGCAGAATTCTTGCGGGTTTCTATAGCAGCTGAATCAACGCGTGGTCTCTACAGGTCTCTCTGGCTGCTCACCCAATTTGTCCATCCACTGCGGGTTTACCTTACCATTCTTCCAGGTGTGTGTGTAAACTGTGAACGATCAGATGTGGGAGGTTTACCTTGCCATTCTTCCAAATGTGTATTGTGTAAACGGAACGATCAGATATATTGGGTTTACCTTATTCTTCCAGGTATTGTATAAACACTGAACAATCAAATATTGTGGGTTTACCTTACCACCCTTCCAGTACTGTGTACTGCAAACATGATCATGTGTAAACAGTATGGGAGGTTTACCAATCTTCCAGGTGTATATTGTGTAAATACTGTGAAACTTATCAGATGTAGTGTGGGAGGTTTGCCTCACCATTCCTCCTGGCACATATTGTGTAAACACAGGTTATTTTAAAGAAACTGCTTCGCCTCTCAGTGTTATCACACTTTTGGAGTCCTACTGCTAATCTATGCACTGGAAAAAAAATCACCAGACTGATAGTTGAACAAAGATGGCTAGTGTGATGAAACATTTTATTGTTTGGGGGAAAGGCCAGATGAAGTCTGCACAGTGTTTAACTACCGGAAATAATCCTTGTGACTCCTGGATTTGAATGGTATGAATATTTCAAAACAAGAAACATTCACTTCTCAATTTTTCACAACACAATGTAGGCGTAAGTTTAACACAATCTGATCTTGTGAAATGGCTGCTTTACTCCTAGTGATATGAATCTGTAAAACTCAGAATCTGCTTCACTCGGACATCATTCAAAAACATTAAAAAATAAGAATGTCCTCACCTGAATGATTTGTAACCTAGTTCATGCATTTGCTGGTCATTAATATGTGGGGATTGTCGTTACAAAAATTCCATCCCCAGACCATTATATGAATAAATTAGTGGCATTCATACACTTAAAATCAATAATTACATTACCATGTGAAATAGTTGAAACAGACTCTCATGCAATTTTGTCCTTTACACCTACTAGATCTAACATTTAGTGTTTTTACACCAATTAATGCCACATCACACTCACATTTTCAGGAGATCCATCCCTTTGACCAATGGTCAGTCTTGAAGGTCACCATTTGAATCATCAGATTCATTTAACTGAAGGAAAACGCACTGTAGAGAGAATAAACTGAAATCTTTCTCTTTAATTTCTATGGACACCCTTACAGGCACAAAGCCTTGACACTGTATGAACCCTTACTGTAAGAAAGTAAAGTTTAATGATTTAAAGAAGGCAGTGTTTATCTAATCACGAAATATTATTCGCCAAATTTTACATCCAATTTGTTCATTCGATGCAGATCATTTACATGCATTCCCTGTAGGATATTCAACACTTAAGTCTGCTTCATTACTACATTTTTTAAAACAAATATGGCAAAGAGCCAAATAGTGCTAAGGGTCCTTTTTTTTAACAATGAAATATTGATGACAACAGACTATTTGGACAAAGTTTAAAGGACAAAACAGAAAAAGTCAACATTTGGGAATTATCCAGTGAAAATCCAGTCTTCACATCAGATCTGATGAAGCTGAATCATATTTTTGCTGCAGATTGTCACCATAATGTCCATGGATTAGAGTCCAAACATACCCTCCAAGAAACCCAAATTGTATACTTACTCCAGAATAGTCGCCATGACAGGAATAAGTTCCCTGAATTTCCCACACAACAGCTTAATTTCTCCTCATTATTCAGCAATATTTGGTCATCCCAGGAACGAGTAGCTTATTTTAAGTTTACAGAAACAGTGTTTTCTTTTACAGAAAATATCTGCTATTCGTGAAAACATTTAGTGTCATTTACATGCAAGTGGAGCTTGGTTTCATGGATTAGGGTTATGATATAGACAGGCCAGTTTTTGTGGGTTAGGGTTGGCGTGCAGACTGGAACTATTTTTGATCTCACCGAGCAAGATTGGCATAAGAACACGTGATCTTCATTTCACACTTCTTAACTCCCTCTCATACCCACTCAATCTCTCCCTCACACACACACACACACACACACACACACACAAATGGCCACACTGAGATGTTGCAACATTGCACCGGATGGATATCAAACCGAGCTTCTCACAAAATGGTGGCGATTCGTGGTCGGAGGGGCTTTTTTGGTTGGGGCTAAACCCTAACCTTGATGATCTTACCAGTCACTATGCCTAATAACTGCACAAATTTGTAGCAGGACAGAGGCTGTCAAACAAAAGTAGTTTATTTGGAACCACACAGATGCTAAAACGAAAATACAGAAGAAAGCAGGACCGAACATACCCTCCACATTTTAACTTACATCTCCTCATGTTCATGTTTGACAGCAGTCATTTCTACTCATTCCACATGTGCATTTACGTCTGCATCAGGCTAGTGCTTGACGGAATCTATTGTCACTTCAACCCACTCCATAAGTCCATCACCTAAAGACTGGGACTTGTGGCCAGTCAGCAGCAGGTTATGTGAGCATTTACATCCCTTGAGTTTTCTTGTACAGACATCTTTATCTTCTGTGTTTTTCTGCTCTGTCTCTTTATGATGGTGTTGTTTATGGCAGGCTCTTTTGTCCACATCTTCAAGGTAGTGACGATGCTTATGGCAGCCTCTGTAACCCCTATCATCATGACAGTCAAAGTTGTTGTGGCAGGTTATGTGGTTTCCACGTTCCTGTTCGCGGTGACGACGTTTATGGCAGGTACTATGGTTTTTATGCTCACGATGGCGACAACGTTTGTGGCATTGTTTGTGAGCCTCCTCCTGTTCATGACACTTCTGTGTCTCACGAAGATGCAGCGAATGGTTTGCCAGGTTTCCTTCAATATTCAAGTCTTCAAGAATAGACACTGTCGGTTTCTCTTCAGGTGTCTGATCTTTGACTTTTCTCCTTTTCGTCTTACTTTTCTTTTTCTCCCTCTTCTTCGCATGCTTCCTGGTGCCAGACACAACAAGTGAAAATTTTAATGCACACTACATTTTACTTACAATCCAAAATCACTGAGGAATATCAAAACGATGACATAGAAACATTTGTTACAATATAAGCAGAAATTCTGAGCAAACATTATGGTAGAGCTAAGACACCAAGACAAAAACATATTTTCCAAATTCTTACCACTTTGTCTTATTCTTATTTGGGGAACAGTACAACTTCCTGTTATCTGTAATCTAGACAGCTGGAGAAGATGCATCTTTTGATAAAGAGTAAGGTAAGGGATATCCAGGACTGTACGATTAATAACAAATTATAAGGTTATGGATAGCCAGGACTGCACGATTAATAACAAATTATAAGGTTATGGATAGCCAGGACTGTACGATTAATAACAAATTATAAGGTTATGGATA
>SMGT01006195.1:25234-41245 GCA_004794575.1 Lanistes nyassanus
GGGGGGGGGGTGTTGTGTAGTGTTGTGGCGGCGATGTTGACGATGGCGATGACCGGTCTGCTGGCAACAAGGTTGTTGTCAGGTTGGGCCTGTGGTTGTTGGGCGGCGGTTGGCGACGGTGGCGGGTTTTCTTGTTTGTTCTCTGTGCGCTGGGGACTCGTGGGCTGGCCAACTGTCCCGAGCCTGCCCTGCCGCCCCAAGGGTCACCCTGCAGCGCGGGGCTCGCGTCCGCCTTTCAGCTCCACCGAGCCGCCTCTCTCGCTCGGCTCTAGCCTCGTAGCTTATTCCAGAATATCTGTGAACGCACCCGTTACCAAACGGATAGGTCTACATGCACCCCAACTTCGTGTGTCCGTTTGGAATAACCATCGAGTGGGGCGGAGAAATCCAAATGCTTCCGTTGCCACATTCTGTATAGAATCGGCAATACGTTCACTCCTCTACAGACACATTTATATCCTCTGTGATTTCACAAACACCAATGTTTTCTCTCTCATATATTTTCTAGCGCCCTTTTGAGCGCTCCACAAGTGCATATCCGTAAATTGTACAACTTTCCAGCACCTTAACTGTCTCAACAGAATCTCGCCCTGTGCTCTCTTCCTTCCTTTTTCTCTGGCTCGCAGCTCCCCTTTTTCAACCTGCCTCATACCTTGAATATCACTCACCCCTCGCACGCGTTCGGTCATTCTCACGCCTAGCACGCCTTTAGTCATTCTCGCGCCTAGCACGCCTATAGTCATTCTCATGCCTAGCACTTGCTCCATAACACAGAACCTATGAAACTAATCATGCCGAGCTTGAATAGCATCATGTGCAAGGCATACAGCATCCCTTTTGGCAAAACATAGGAATTTCTGGAACATAGGATGGATGGGTACATGAAGAATGCACCCAGTAAGTCTAATGAGACTGTCCTTCACTCTTTCCATCCAACATGGAGCACTTGTGAACAAGACTTTGATGACTGGGTTTGCCATTGCTGTCCTAAACCACTTGGATGGCCTTTGTGCAGGAGCTGGGCACTTTCCTGCCACAGCATTGTCCGAGTAGTGTATTCTTGAATAAACGTTATGCAGTGGGGGCAAGCAGAAAGAGAAAGGGGCAAGATGAAAGACAAATCCTTACTCTAACCAGTCTCCAGATTCAAGGATTGTAGTACACGTAGTGGCAAGACAGATGAGCTCTGAAAGGCTATGCATCCCTAATTTCTAGGAGAAAGGCACAGTCAGACAGCATGTGATGGTAATGGGGGCATCGTCCCCAATGTCTTGGCAGACCTGAAGGCTTTGCCTGGCAGCAGTAGGGAACAACAACTGGTTCACCCATGTCCTTCCATGCTGTCTGTTGCCATAGAAGTGAAAACCTTGGAACCAAGGGGAAGAGATGAAAAAGTCCAACACTAGTTGAACTGGAGTAGAAAGATCCTTCTTGTAATCCCTAAAGGCTGCTTGTGCATCCAGGGCAAGCAAGGTGCTCATTGTGAAAGAGAAGTGTCGTCTGTGATAATTCACCAAGTCAGCCCGGGTAAAATTGTTGGGATGTGAAACAAAGTCTCATTGTAGCAACATCAGGTTGGGCATCTGCACTGAGCAGTCAGACGCCGCATCACTTCACAGTTAGCAATGGACAGTGCTGTCACAGCATCTCACTCCAAGCAGCAGTCAATTGTTTGATTTTCCTTTATAACTCAATATTTGACAAGGAAAACAGTCCAGAATCAAGTACACCAGAGGTACACAATGCTGCCCATAACTGAGAATGTAACTGTTCTGTCAAAAGTGGCCTGCAGTGGTGGCAGTTGGTGAAATGAGCACTGCACCTAACAGCAATCATATATGTAGCCATCTGAGACTGAGAGATTATCCAAACAAATTACAATGGCTGTGTCCTTTTATCTTTCATCATCTCTCACACTTTAATTCTGCATCTGTACTTTAACCCACTTAGACAAACCGTTACACTGACATGTGATGTGACCACAAGGACTTGGGCTGGATACAGCACAGACATTAATGCATATTCTCTTTCCCTGTTGTCTAGGTAACAGACATGCTATCATCGGTTCAAACTTACATATACACAATTACACATTTTTGAGTTCACAATGAAATATACTAATACAGATTTATCCCCTAAAAGAATTTAAACATATTCTGGATACTCCTCTCAAATAGATTAATTAGAGATGATGAATATGTTCAATAATAACACCATGCTTAGATGAAAATCTAAAAACCAAAACGTAAAGTGTTGAAAACAAAGAATAGAAATCAAGGGGCTTCACAGGCTGTAAAATCTCTCATTTTCCCCGGTAAGAGTGTAAATGTACTCAATTTCAGAAAATAGCAAACTTAAAAAGACCCAAGGGAAAGAAAGCTGAAAGTTAGTCATTGGCAGACAACTGGAAACAGCATAAATTGCAGAACAGAAAAGAAATAGATTACCAGAAAGGCAACGAAAGAACCAGATAAACCTGGAGTGCTAACAATGTTCTGCTGTGAACAAAAGAGGGCATTGTGGGCAAAGGAAAGGCCATCGGCTAAAACAGAAGCTGCTTACGGTTTTCTGGTGCGGGACTTATGCCTGTCAGATGATTTGACAGAGTCACATGATCTGTCAGAATCAAAGTCCTCTGGGTACAGTTCTCTGTAGCCACCGTGATCCCACCTGTAACACAGCCCCACTATAGTCTTACTGCAGGTAGTAAACAACTGTATTTAAAATCTCTGTTTACACTTATTTTTGCATTACTTAAGTCATCAAAAGTCTTTCAGCTTCAAAGTCATCCACAACCTTTAGATACACTCTGCTATATGCTGACTACAAAACCTTTAGATACACTCTGCTATATGCTGACTACAAAACCTTTAGATACACTCTGCTATATGCTGACTACAAAACTTTTCGATACTCTCTGCTATATGCTGACTACAAAACCTTTAGATACACTCTGCTATATGCTGACTACAAAACTTTTCGATACACTCTGCTATATGCTGACTACAAAACCTTTAGATACACTCTGCTATATGCTGACTACAAAACTTTTAGATACACTCTGCTATATACTGACTACAAAACTTTTAGATACACTCTGCTATATACTGACTACAAAACCTTTAGATACACTATGCTATATACTGACTACAAAACTTTTCGATACACTCTGCTATATGCTGACTACAAAACCTTTAGATACACTCTGCTATATACTGACTACAAAACTTATCGATACTCTCTGCTATATACTGACTACAAAATCTTTAGTGCTTGCACTGTTCTCTGAAAATATACACTTCACTACACTGTGCTATATCTGTAGCTCTTTTTTTTTGTGCACTGTGTATTCGGCTGCATTGTCTTTTCTCCACTGAGGGTTTGGTCTGCTTTTTGATGGTTAACCTTCAGCCACAAGCAAGATGCTTATCAGGATGGCATTGCTTGAGACAAAATAATGTGCTGCCACACTGGGGCTGTGGCACAAGACAAGCCTCAGTCCCACCCTGTCACATTATACTGACACAGGGCCAACCGGTCCTAGTACTGTCCCCTATAGTGTCAGGCGTCTGGCAGGGCAGCTACTAGATTGTCACTTTTTAAGTCTGAGGTATGACTTATCCCGGGATCGAACCACCGACCCCCCACCTTGGAAGTGGATGCCTTAACTGCTAGACCACCAAGGCAGCGTCTGCTTATCAGGGAGACCGGCCACTAACACTGCAGCAGAGAAAGAAGGCACTTCTACAAGTACTGGCCAGACCCGTCTAAATCTTTGTTTCTTGTAGCTGTCAGAAGAATTTTTCAGGGTAATTTTTTCAACTGGAGTTTTTGGCACTAAAGTTGCTTTAACAGATGTTTGTGGCTAACAACACATCTCTCTGACCATTAACCTTTCACATGGATACAAATTTTATGGGTCAAAATGAACCTTTACTGTAAATTTTTTGTGGCTGTCAACAAACAACCACTGAATGCACACTCCTGTTTTTTGCCATGATGTTACAAAAGGTATGAGCAGTTGGAGAAAATTGTCTGTAAGCAAATGCTGATATTGTGCATTATTTATGGACATCTGTGTGCTATGGAAAATACTGAGGATATTATATACGTGCAAACATTCTGGAGACACAACACCGCAGTACTGTTGGAATACACTCTCTCATTGTAAGCAAAGAGACCTCAACATATATGCACAAACATTAGAATATCAGACACATACTATGTCAGACTAACTACAGATACCTGTTAGGATCAGCTTTCTCAACCTTGTCTAGCTGTCTCATCCAATAAGTGCTTCCCAAGCGTTCCTGGTCCATGTGAGGCACATGTCTTGATTGTGACACCTTTCTTTTCCTCCCATCATTGTCCCGTTCCCAAAGCTGACCTCTGCCATACACCCCTCTGCTGCAACGGTCATCATGTTCGAATGAAGGGTGGCTGGAGTCCAGGTCAGAATTTGATTTGTGGCGTTCATACTGCTGCCACATCTCTGCTTCTTCCACTACCTGCAATACACACCAAACATTGTAATGCTACATTTCCTTCCAGTACCCAGCAAACACTGTAACACTACATTTTCCTTCCAATACATAGTGAACAGCGTAATGCTGCATCTCAATACTCCTGCAATACATAGTGAATACTGTAATCCTACATCTTCCCTGCAAAATGTAGTCAACATTGTAACACTAGATCTCTTTGGAATACATTAACACCAAAACAGTATATCTCCCTGAAAGACATAGTGAACATTGTAACACTACCTCTCCAACAAAAACGAGAGAATACTGTAACACTAAATCTCAAGAACAATATATAACGACACTGTAATGCTACTGTTCTCTTTCTCTCACACCCTAGCATACACATACCTGCAAATACACTTGTAAGGATGTTGATCTCTTTCTCACACTCAATCCATGCTCTCTCACATACCCTACTCTCGTACACAACACCTACACACACAGGCACAGACCACCTGCTGAAAACATAAAATGATCCAGTAGGACAAAAGCATATGTACCTATTTTATTATTTTTACAGAATAATCCTGCATTACCATCGCTCTTTTGTCTATGCTAACATTTGTTGAGCTCTTATTATTGTCATCAGAGATGAGGAAAAAACCTGATGAAAAAACAGAGGGACCCACTTATAAAAAAACTCCACTTATCAGAAAGCAAAACATTTGACTGTGTCAAAGGTGTTCTTTGTTATTAATTACAATACCTCAGATATAAAAAAACTTGCATATAAGAAACCCCACTTATAAGAAAGTTGATTCTGGGTTCTGGTGACGATTTTAGCTCAGATATAAGAAAGTGTGCTCCGTTTTCAAAACCCAACTTCTGAGGGATTTCTTTTGCCAATTTCCTATGATTCCAGCAAGCTGAAAGTATTTCCAAGAAAACAATGGCAATGGTGGCGTCAGGCATCAACTTGATCCTTGATCATCAAGGGGAGCGGGGGTGGGGGGGGAGGGCAGGGGGGGGGACGGGGAAAACAAAGCAAGTTTTTTTTTGAAAGTTCTGATAAAGAACTGCTAATAACATTAAACCTAACCTTGAACCCAACTTGTTTTCAAAGTACTGACAAAATACCTGTAATAAAGCTAGGACCTCACAAGGAAAAGCTCTTATACAGACTTGCTACCAACTTAAATGATAAGAAAATGGAAAAGTTTTCAGTTGATATGTCATCATAAAAAATGTCTGGAAAATCTTTTTATAACAAAAAGAAAACAGGGCAGTATAATTCAAAACTGAAAGTTTTTTGCGTTCTGCTGCATGGTTGCGTGGAGAATCTTGCAATCTTGCTAGCGACATCATAATAGGCATGGCCATTTCTGGTTTTAGTCTGGGTGGTATCCAGCCAAATGAAGCCTCACCCGATTGTGCGCGTCTGTATGGCGAAGGACATTGCGTAGCATCAGCTTAGTAGTCTTGGAAAACATCCCACTCATGTTGTGGCCGTTCCAGCTACAATAGTTGTATCAATCAAGTTCTGTAAGAAATAGAAGTAGGATATGCGTGAGAAAGAAATACCCTGCTCGATTTCAGTTCTCAAGACTGGTCCTTAATGTTATTAAGTGGCTTAAGTTTAAATATTTAAATACTGGTACGTTTCTTGGTCGGATAATTACTAAATATCGGCAACACAAACGTTTAGTAAACAAAAGGATAGCTGGGAGTATACTCAGACCACATGCCCACAGAAACAGTACCCTTACACTCAGCCAACTGGTGATTACTTGAGCAGACTAATACTAATACTAATAGTAATAGCAACAGTTTTTTTGTAATCCATCATCAATTCAATGAATGAATGATATCCCACAACATCATGAACATGATCAATTCGATTTACGATGTCATGTTGAACAATATTATTAATCACAGCGGTGAATGCGAATCCATGCGTCATTATTTCGCTTCCATATCAACTTTCATTGATAACTGTTTGCTTTGCCTAACCGTTTGCAGTCAATTTACAGCGGTGCTTACCGTAAAACCGTAAACGAAGACGAACTGGAAGCGAAGGCGTCGCGCGTGCGCAGTGGACCTACAAGGTCGCTAATGCACGTCGTTTTCCTTTATCCCAATAAAATGGTGACCTATTTACTCTCTTTCTCTCCCCTCTGAGTACAAGTGGAATTCCACACGGTTACTCGAAGCAAAACTTAGTGGCCCATACGTTGTGCCTTGATATCTAAGGACTTTCATTCAATTATTTTTCCCAAAAAGACGAATTTAGCCGAAACGAGAGAACTACGTCATCTAAAAGTGTGTTGACCTGAGTTTCCGGTGACGTAAATCGCATACCAAGGACGCCATCGTGCGTTGTTCAGGCTAACCCACACCTAATTCTTGTCTAACGTAAATCTAAAGCATAAAGTAAGTATACAAAACACGGCTTCTTTTTATGCTTTTTAATCGGATTTATAAATACTAGTTGTCACGGACTAGCGATACAGCTGTTCGTGCCATAAAGCTGGCTGACTGATCAGATCAGCATCTGGGTTTGTGCAATACTTCAAAGGACAATTCTGACCTTTACCTTTCTATTCAGCTGGCAAAAAAAAAGGTATGTGATCAACCTTTTGAAGTCTGTCGTTTCAAACAAAGAATCGGTTGACAATTATGTGCACAGTATGCTCTGCTATTTAAATAGAAGCCTTGATAACTCCTTGCACCTGTATTTTAAAAAACAAACAAAAAAACCCCAAAACAAAACAAAGTGACATGAGTGATTCTGAACACAAGGTGTGTGGCACGTTATAACGCATGAGGTGAGGTGATTTTTCGATCCCCTGAGCATCGCATATCAGCAGGCAGGATTTACAGCAGGGCACAGCAGTACTGAACAGATCTTCACTCTAAGGATGGTGTGTGAGAAACATCTCCCAACACCAGCAAAATCTCTACCATGTCTTTACAGACTTCAAAAAAGCTTTTGACAGAGTCTGCCATGCAGCACTGTGGTCAACTATGAAGATGTACAACATCAGCAACAATCTGCAGTGTCATAAAACAACTTTACAACATTTAAGCCACAAGTGCAATTAAGGGTCAGTTTCAGGACTACAGGGTGTGACAATTAAAGGTGGTCTTCTTTCTTCCATGCTGTTCAACATCTCCATAGAAAGAATCATGACAAACGCCCTGGAAGGTCATGAAAGAACAGTCAACAGTGGTGGCAGAACAATAACATGTATTTGCCAACAACATTGATGGCTTTTAGCTGGGAATAAAAAAAGCTTGCTGACCTAGTTGAAGGTCTCAACAAGTCATCAACAGCCTACAGCATGGAGATCAGTGAAGAAAATACCAAACTGATGACCAGCAACCCCAATGGCATCAGCACTGACATGAGAATGAAGACCAATAAGCTAGATTCAGTTCACACCATTAACAAGTAAATTGGGTCCATTGTCACTGAGAAAGGCTCAAAGTTTGATGTACTTGCCAGAATAGCACAGACAACAGCAACATTTACAAAACTGAAACCCATCTGAAATGGCATCTTCACCCTTGGTTCCAAGATCAGACTGATCTTTTCTCTATACTTGTGAGATCCTGACAGCCCATCTGCAGAGAAAGATTCAAGCCATAGAGATATTGCAGAAAGGTCCTTCGTATTTTGTACAAAGACCACCTGACCAAAGAATGAAAGAGGCAAGCCATTGGACCGTATGAAGACCTGACAGCTGTGACAAAGCATAAACTGAAATGGTATGGTCACGTGTGGAGATCATCGGGACTTACAAAAACCATCCTGCAAGGTACAGTACAGGGAGCAAGAAGAGGCAGACAGAGGAAGTGATGGGAAAACAACATCCAAGAGTGGACTGATCTAACGTTTGGAGAAATGCAGAGAGTGAAAGAGGATAGAGAGAAATGGAGGAAGTTGGTTGCCTAGTTATCAGTGGTGGCCCAATGGTCTCCAAGGCTACAGGACAGATGACGACGACAACTTTTTACCCCAGCTTCTGCACATGGGCATACTGTCTGCTCACTTTCGTTGTCCTCAGTTTTTGGAGTGGTCGCTATGAGTCTGAACTATTTAAGTTTGAAAGATGAGACGTGGATAATGCAGACAGAAAACTCAGGGCAGCAAAAACTTTGCCACATGTCCACCAATGCATGCCACAAAAGAGCTGGAGTTTACAATCTCTAGACGCTCTTTGTTGTCTGCATTGGGAACACAAAGTGCAATGTGATTTGAAATGGACTGGAAACATTTGGTTCTTTCTGGTGAACAAGATTGTGGGTACCCATTTGCACAGGACTCTAGCTAATTGATAATCTTGTGTGCTGATACTTTACTTCAGAGTATACTCATGTGTTTTGTCCTGAAAGTCAACATACGAAAAGAATGCACATAAGTTATTAGATTCCAAAGAAATAGGTAGAAAACTGCTGAGTGATACACAGAGGCTTTATTGGACCACGTATACATGACAGAGACAGAGAACAGTGTTGCTTATTTTTCTGGAGATTGTCCACTGATTGAGTATGAATGAGGACAAAATATGGCCAGAACTGTGGTAACCCTGATGCTCCCTTTATTTTTGTTACTCATTGTTTGTCTTGTAGTTGAAGTTGTCCAGTTGTAAGCATGACTGATGTTCAGTGTGTTTAAAGCTTTACTGATATGAAGGCCAACCCTTGTGTCCCTACCTAGCGTTGTGTCCCTACCTATAACACACTCTGCATGTTTTTCTGAGTGCAGATAAAATAATGGAGGCTTTCATGACCCTGAAAAACATGGACCCACTGTCTGAAGGAGGCGGTGACGAGGAAGAACGCAAGAACTTGGTACAACAGGCACAACAAGTGTGGAGCATGCTTGACGACATGGTGGACAATGACCCAGAGGGATACCAGCGCTTCATCCAGAGACAGACAGCTGAGTACAGAGAGATGATGGCACCACCTCAGCAGCACATGTGTGTCAAAACTCACTTTCAGGTTAGAAGACAGGATGAAGTGTATCTGTTAGTACCTCAGATAATTTTATTTTATGCCAGAGAAAGAATACCCTGGCCAGTGCTGTTTTCTCAATTGTAGCCATTTGATAATGACATGTTTAGGGACGATGACAGCTGAGAGTCACTGAAGGACAGTGAATGATTATGCTGATGGAACTACCCAGCCTTTTTAATCTCAGTGCTCTGTCCCTCTTGGCTAATAAATCTACAGAGTGCATACAGGTACTGGAAGTCCTGGAGAAGCATGGCATAACAGTGGCAAGTGCTTTACTCTTGCAGTCATTCACCAAAGGGCCAATAGGGAAATCTGTCTTTTATGACCCGTTAATAGCACTGACCTGGCTGAAGACTTCTGATACCATCAGTTGTGGATATAATGATCTAATACCCCCACTTTGAAGTTCAAGATACATGTAATATCAATCATACAACATCGTGAAGGCCTTGTGCGAGTCACTGAAGCAGTCTATGAGAGCTCAAGCAGTGCTGTAATTTTGAACAACCAGGTAGGTGAATTCTCCCCAAACACAGTACGGCTCTGACAAGCTTGCTTGCTGTCACCAGTTCTCTTTAACCTCCTCCTTGGAAAGATCACGCATGAGACCCTCCATGAAACATCTACCATCTCAATAGGAGGAAGACTCATCTCAGACCAACACTTTGCTGATGACATCGATTTTCTGGCTGGTAGCAGTCAAGAACTGCAAGAAGCAGTTGGCTCACATAGTGTATGGGAAATACACTGTAGAAACTATCAAATATCTTGGCTCTACCATGACCAGAGATTGAAGATTGACTATAGAGGTCAAGATCAAACTCTCCTATTCCATAGCACTTTCAAATATCAGTAAATTATTGAAGAACATCAACATCAGCTTCTCACCAAGACAAAGTTCTACAAAGCCCTAGGCGTCTCCATTCTGCTGCATGCCTGTGGAACCTGGGCACTGACAGATGAGTTAGAAAAGAACAAATGGTTCTGCAAGCTCCTTAGAATCTCCTGGATGGAACACAAAACAAAGGTCTGTGTCCTCAACAGAGTAGGCTGGCTTTTTCTCAAGAGCATCTCGTCACCAACATTAAGAAAAGGAAGCTGGCATATATTGGTCACACAACACATCATAATTGCCAAGACCATCTTGCAAGGTACACTGGAAGGTAGGTGAAGGGAAAGAAGAGGCTGACTTGAAAAAATCAAGGACAACGCCTGGAATTCTTGCAAAGATTGCTGCACCCTGCATTCTCCCATGCACCCCCAAACCCATGACCTTCTGGGTCACAGGATACCTAGAGATAACCATCTTTCTGGTGCACAGCTGCACCCAGTTATGCAGAAAAATTTGTCATTTAAAAAAAGTCAAAGCAGCAGGCTCAGCAGCTGCAAGTATTTGTAGATATTTCCACCCAAGAGTACCAAAAATTAATTCCCCCAATGTTTCTCAATATAACATTGCCTGATACCAACAGTTGAAGAAATTTTAAAGAACCTATACAGATGAGGCTCTGCTAGTAAGGTATGGGATAAATTGTTTTTCATAGCTAACTTTCTGCGTTATAAATGGAATGATTAGATTAATGTGCCACACTGCCATCACAAACATTTTTCAAAGAAAAAAAATGAAACATAAAATTTTAGATCAACTGACTGTATGGTACTAAATGAAAGATGTGAAAATAAACCTGTAGCAAACATTTGTGGTAAACAGAAACCAAGACGTCAGGAAGGTTGTTGGGTTTATGTTGATCTGTTGTACAGGTGAGCGAGTCACATGTTCATACTTGTCAGCCACATAGCTTGTATTAAGATGTTAGACTTTGTCCTCAGACATGACACACTAAAGCTTTGTATACATACACTATGTACCAAATACACCAACTGAAAATGCTAGACAAGGGAAAGTTTTTAAGTTTTTGTAGATATTTCTACAATATTTATCCCATATTAAGTTTTAAGTTTTTAAGTAAACGTCATGTCATGGTCCAGACAGGGGAAACTGTTTACATCAACATCATGTCATGGTCCAGAATTCCAGCACCAAAGTTGAAGGATGGTGCCATTCCACTCTTTGCAGCTCCCATCACACAAGGACCAAACGGAGAGAAAGAAGGTAACAAGTGATAATGCACAACACATATGGAAAATCCATTGAAATTATATTTAAAGATTGCTTAGCATTGAACATACATCATAGAAACAAATCCTATTTTGAGGTTTGGTTTTTGCTTAGGGATGGGGGTGGGTTTGTTAGATCAATGTTTCATTATACTGGAAATTAAAGTTTTGTAAAATTGATGGGAATTTTTCGCTCTGTCAGTCCTCATACTCTAATTATAGTATGGTGTAAGAGATGATATATTATGAGTAATAGTTTATGATAAAATGCCAACAGTTTCCATGGCGACCAACCCAGAAGTGCTGAGAGAGTGTGTGAAGGATTCATCAGAAAGGACTGCCTTTATTGACCTAGTTCTTGATTATCTTGAACACCTGTGTAAGCAATGTGTGGCAAGACATTTTGAGATACTGCCTGCTGATACTTGTTTTAAAGGAGACTTGAAGGCAACAGAGAAGTTTTTTCTGCAGTCGCTTGGGAAATCTGCTAAGAAAAGGGCCAACTGTGGTAAAGTTGATAATACCCAGGTGAGAGAGGATTCTGTTTTTATGGCCGACATGACTGTATTTGATGATGGGGCTAGAAGTGATCATCTGGCGATGACACCAGGCCTGGTGATGAACACAGGCATGCAGAAGAAAGGTGAGAAAGTTCTGATAGAAGAGATGGATGTACCTGTTGAGCTGAAGACTCCAGAATATGACCTGCAAGTCTCGCCAGCTGCAGACACAGTAGTACTGACTGTTTCCCTTCCATTGGTGTCAGCAGTTTCACAGTGCCAGCTGGACGTTTCTCAGGTGGGTTGGCTAATGAACATTGTTTACAGTTACTAATTTAATATAGATTATGCTGATTAAGGAACACATTCTGTTGTGTCATTGCAATAAATACAGTAAAACCTCCAATATACGACTGAAAAAAAAACCCCAGCCAAAATCAGGTCTTATGATGGAGGGGTCTTATAAGGGAGGACTAGTTGTACTGAACTATTAGTACATGTAGGTACATGCACTGTGATGATGGGGTGAGAAATAAACACATCTGCATGTATGTTATGATGGCAGTCAACTGTAACAGGTGTTTTAAAAAAAAATTTATTTACCACTGAATTACACGTTAAAGTTTTTTTGCATCTCAATTACTGAGATTACACGTCAGTGTGACGCAGCTCTCTACTGGCTACCTGCCCCTTGCAATTCGCACAGTTTACATTGGGTTAAACATTTCAGGCACTGACTGGTGAATTGGCTAAAACAAATGCTTAAACATAGAATATGAAATAAGAGTTTCAGGAATGAATTACAACAAAATCTGTGATATAATCTATTTGTCCTTTTGTAAAATGTTGAGAAGACATGCAAGTCATACAAACTCGTCACTTCGTTGAGTCCATTAGGGGTAAAGTCCTAAATGGATGTTGGATGCAATATTTATTGCCGACTTCTTTTTGTTGCTTCTTTGTTAGGAACACTTTCAGTCTCTTTTCTAGATTTAAAACAGTTCTTTTGCGCTTCTCATGGCATTTGGGGATCGACATTTAGCATTTCTCAGTGAACATCTTTGCAAAAGGAAGTCTGCTAACCTTTTTCCGCTCAACCAGGGAAAGTCGTATACGGTGCAAAACCGGCCACTTTCGTAGGTTGTTGGTCGGGTTGAGGAGGGAGTCGTAAATGGGATTTTGTTTTTTAGTAAACAGTCTCCGTCAAAACATTTTGGGTCGTATGCTGGAAGAGGCAATATATAGGAAAGTCTATAAGGGAGGTTTTACTGCATTCCCAAAGGATAATAGCATGATCATGAGGAAAAAGAATAATGTGGAAATATACAGATTTACCTCATTTGCTAACCACCATCTGCTCAAGACAGTTTTAGTGAGAGACGAAGGCAATGACAATTTAAAATAAATTGAGATAGAGTACCTTTCAAAGTTAATATACGAACATTCAAAATGTACGATACACATGTATTTTTGTCATGCAGAGGAACTAAAATCATTTTTCTGAAAACTGATGCCCAGTAGCAGTTATTCGTGCAATAACTGATAATGGATGTCCGATGACAGGACATATTTAAGGTAATATTGCATCAATGAGGGAGCAAGTGTTGATCTATATTGTTTTTGTCAGCAATTATTTCAAAAGATATTTGACTTTCAGGATGATGTGGAGTTACTAGTGCCAGGAAAATACCACCTCACTGTTGTGCTGCCTGTTGCTGTTGATGATGCCAAGACCCATGCTCGTTTTAGCAAAAAGCTATCAACCTTGACTCTTATTATGCCAATTAAAAAAGAAGAAATTTCACGACTTTCAATAAAGAAATGCCATCAGCAAGTTGTATAAATTCACCACACCTGCCGCGTAGAACAGGTATTCGCACTTTCGTATTGGCATGGCTGCTGTCGGGGTTAGAACTCGGCTGACCTTCACTTAGTACCTACGGCTGTGTTCTCTGCAGAAAGACAATAGTTGCTGCTCGTATAAAGGTATTGAATTTTCCATCTAAAATTATACCAGTGTTTTCTGTACCATACCATACCATACAATACCATACCATACCATACCATACCATACCATACCATACCATACCAAAACTGTTAAATTTGAGAACTCCCAGCAAGAGAAATAAGTCTGTCTGAAATGAGGGCTCCACATTAACTGGTGTCCAACTGCCTGAGCAAAGATTAAAGATAAGCTTTTAAATCTCCAAAGACAAATAGTAAGAACAAAACAGAACAAAAGAACTTCACCATACAGATACCATGCAAAACCTTGAAACATGAAGTTACATCAAATGTAGCCAGACATCAGAAAACACCATCACAGTACAGGACTAATTATAACTGTTTGATATATTTTATTAATAGAACACTTGTTAAGAATAAAGTATATGTTAATAGTATTTGTTTAGACACTATATTGATGGTGGGACAAAGTTCTTCACTGTTCTCACAGCAGTCTAGTTGGGAACTCTAGCAGTACCCTGGCGATAACAACACACTTTCAGCACATGGGGACAGGGTTTGTCTAATGACATCTCTACCTAGATGCCAATCCTCATCCCACCAGGGTGTAAGTGCATAGAAGATGGGAAAGCCCATTTACCTTGGATCGAGGCCATCCACAAAGACACACCTATCCCAATGACGAACACAATCATCACAAAACATTAGAAGATCTTCACCATTAAGTCTGGAAACTACTCAATAAAATGGCAAGGAAGCAACCGCCTTGGCTAATGTGCAGAGTATCATGGTTAGGGTAATAACAGCCCTAGACCAAGGGTTAGGGTTAGGGTAATAACAGCCCGAGATCAAAACAACGGTCGGGGTTCTATTCATGTGGATGGTTAGGTTTAGAGTTAGGGTTAGAGGGACCCTGTTCTGGGTTAGGGTTAGGGTTAGAGGGACCCTGTGGCCTAATCTAGCCCCTTGACCTGACCTGGCCTGGTGCTTGGCCCCCATAATCTGCCCCTGGTGACCCAAGTAATCAGTTCAGAGATGTATATAATGCAAGAACATTATTGTGTGAGTCTTGGAATACACAGTTAGGGCTTTAACAGTAAGCACCTATGATTTGGAGTTTTCTCATGGCACTGACTTAGGAATCAGAGTGCACTTCACTTACATGGGTGCCCCCCTGGACTGTAATAAGTGTATTTGTGTTTAGGGGAAACAATCCTATGTATAAAGCTTGGTCTACCATATGGAAACCAACTCTTTGCACACAACACTATTGTCATGGAAGTTATTTATAGATGGCCAGCAGTTTAAGATGTATTTTTAAAAAATTGACATTAATGATGCAGCTAAATTATTTTGTTGCCTACCATGATGCGAGATTAAATTTAAATTATGGAAAATAAAAATATTTTGCACAAAATAACTTGCCATTTGCTTGTTTATGAATTTGGGAAATGCAATTATCAAAGCGTCTCAGTACTTGACACCTGTTTTGCGAGAAACGCGCTTCTCTTACCTTGGTTCAGAATCATAATCTTCCAAACGTTTCTTGATCTCTCTGGCACCATCTGAGTTGTTCACATCATTTTAAGAACAAGGAATGCCTGTGGGTGTAACGTTTTGAAGGTTTTCTTCAGCGCTGTATTGTTCGTTGTATTTTTTTTTAAGTTCGTCTCACTTCCTTTCATTCATTGAATTGATAGTAAGCTTCCTTTCATTCATTGAAGGATTGACACGTTAGTGACGCATAAAATTGTGTAGTCATAGAAAGAAAGACGTCACGCGTTCTTTCATAGAAACGCGTAGAGATCAGCTTTGAAAAACCAATGAGAAGGTGTAAATCGTGTTGTTAAGAGAAACAGAGAAAACTTTGGGGCGTGGGTTGAACGCTTCGTGAGTTTTTGAAGGGACGTTACAGAGGTCAGACGTGTGTGCAAGCTTGC
>SMGT01006196.1:0-16002 GCA_004794575.1 Lanistes nyassanus
CATCTGATGACTATCAGGCTCTGGCAACTGCGCTTCACATAAACTTATGACCAGCGCACAAATGCCCAGACTAACCAGACAGTGGCCGACGCCCATCTGTCTAGTGAGCTCCACAGTTGAACTCTTACAAGTCCCGCTAGTATTCAACAACTCTATTCTCCAATGGCCATGCGTTGTTACCAGTATACTGCTGACACCTTCGTCATCTTTGCAGTAAGGTTGGCTACCGGGTCGCCTAGTACTGGGTGTATTTCCAACCAGCAGGCTGGAAACATCTGCATTTTGCATACAATCTTCTGATTTCTGAAACTTCTGACCAGTGTCTGGTTTCGCTGGATGACAGTAGGGCAGTTCTCGCTCTCTACCTGTCAGTGCACCACCACCTGAGCTGTCCCTCAGCCTTCCCCCAAGCAAAAGAGGAGGAGCACCGTCAGGGCACAGGTTGTGCATCCAAGTTTCTGGTGATTTCCTTCCAGACAGTTGGCGTCCTACCTCACCCGCTTTGTAGGGCGTGGTCTCTTCCAAGACTGCTGTCTTCCGACGCGTCGTCGCCGACTCTGGCAGCGAGGTCGTGCTGGTGCTGGCCTCACACTCCAAGTTACACCCTAATCGAGTTTCACCGATCCCTGATTCAGGATGTTTGAATTTCACCAGCTGGAGGGTTGTTGCCAACTCGTCAGCTGCATTACCAAGAGGGACCCATGACTTTCCAGGGTCGAACCTTCTGCAGGGTTGGTCGTTGTGTGGCCAATGATCAGTTGGGCCCCCGTGTGGATGGTCTGTCTCCTCCACCCCTGGAGGAGATGATTCTTCTTTGATGCGCTGCACTTGAAGCATGTCCACCCTGACAGCTTCCGTCTGCGGTAGTGGGTGGAGCGCTCCTGCAGCATCCAATAAGTGACTGTCCCTCTCTGGTGACGTCACTCTGGACCTCTCTGCTTCAGTGCGGACATAGGTGGCCATCGGCTCCGCCCCCTTTCCATGTCGCCCAACAGAGAGTGACTGACTTATGACGTCATCGTCAACCGACGCTCCTGGCGTCCCCCAGTTGCGAGGACCCACTCCTTTATGCAAAGGCCCTGAATTTCTTTCACGGTCCCTTGCTTCCATGTTGGGAGGGATGGTAGTCCCCTCCTGGTCCCAGTCCCACTCGGACCCTTGTTTCGTCACTCCAGGTTTGTCTTCCGTGTGAGTGACAGCGAGCTCTGTAAATGACGTCAGACACGGCATGTCCGTCCGGGCGTCATCAGACCCTCCAACGCGCTTCTCTGCCTCATGGCGTCGATTTGCAGGCAGATCATCTTTGGTGGGAGGTGATGCAGTTGCCTCCTTGCGGCTGCATTTCTCTACCTCCCTCTGCGAACTCGCCTCAATGGTACCCTCGTCCCATAGGGGTGGGCATGGTTGCAGCACCCCAGGTTCGTCGCTCATTTGAGTGACCGGGCGCTCTGCGAATGGCGTCTGACCGGGCAAGTCCGTTGGCCCATGGTCGACCCCAACCCGCTGCTCTGCTTCCTGAAGTGGATTTACAGGCAGGTCTAACAGTGACGTCAGCACCGCCTCTGTTGCTACCGTGTGGTCACAAGTAGCACTCCATTCCTCCTGCAATTCATCTCTCCCTGCAATCAGCTTTTCTGTGGTGACGTCATTCTCACCTGTTGCTATCAGCAGCGGCCTGATATCTTTCTCAGCCCTCGCTTGTGCGCGAGCGGCAGCGCTGGCAGAGAATTCTTCGTCCCCAGGGTTGGGATAAGGTAACACATTGCGGCAGTCAAAGATGGGTGGGTGGATTATGTTGTCCACCACTGCTGCTTTCCCTGGCCCCGTGACGTAATCCGACGTCACCTCGATGGGCGCCGTGGGGAAACAATCTTGCTGGCTGTTGGCGAAGTTGAGAGGTATGGAGTCGTCATGGTTGATTGTCTCAGAAGGGACCAGGCTACTGTTGACAATGGCCGGATAATCACCACCTGTGTCCAGAAGGATCGTGACGTCAGGGTTGTTGACACGTCCTCGTGTGAGGTTAGCCTTGACTGAGCTGTGGGTGAAGTCGGCGGCGGCTGACTTCTTTGATTGCGACCGGCAATCACGCATGTAATGACCCAGCTGGTTGCAGGAGAAGCAGGTCACCTTGACACTACCAGGTACCTGGGAGGTGGAATTCCCCCCTTGCTGAAAGTGTCGCCTCTTGTCTCTGTGATCCCTGGGTGGGCTGCTAGGCGGCTTGGCGAGGTGCGACCGTGACCTTTGCCCGTGGTTGATATTCTGTAACTTGGGCAGCTTTTCAACCTTGTTCAAGTACCCCTCAACTTTGTTCTCTTTCTGGTCGAAGGGTGTCATGTGTACAGTCTGAGTCTGAAAGTCGTGTGTCGTCGTAACTGTCGCCGCCTTATTCATAAAGCTAGAGGACTGCTCATGCCCTGTCTCAACCTTCTCTATCTTTGTTGCTTCTAAAACCCTTTCTATCTCCAGCATTATATCCCTATACCTCTTTTCATTTTCCTGCATCGTGGCCTCAAATTCCTTTACCTTCTCAGCGTCATACTGCATAATTTCTAGCATCCTAGCTTCCCACTTCTTTTCCTTTTCTCTATACGCTTGTTCTGTTTCCCTTTTCCATTCTGCATGTTCTTTGTCTCGTTCTCTCTCCTCTCGTTCAGGTTCTCTCTCCTCAAATTCTTTCTTTTCTTTCTTCCATTCCGCAATTCTTTCGTTCACATATTTTGTAATTTCGTTTCCATCTAATCCCTCATCTAGAGCCATCTCTCTAAATTCTTTCCTCATCTCGCGTTCTGAACGCAGGTATTCATTATTTACAACTATCCCTTCCATTATACGCCTATAAGGACGATGGGCTACCACGTAACGTAAGCGACAGAGCGTAACTGAGCCGACGCGCCCTTATGAATAGCGACGCTAATTACCTAGTCCCTCGCTAGGTCACTAGGTGTGACGAGAGAGCTCACTAGTGTCGACCTACTTCGGCCTTACTTTTTGGCGCGAACAACCTGTCTTACGTCACCAGTGACGTTGCAAACTAAAACACGTGCTTCTGACAAGCACTAGCACAGAACTAATCACAAGAAATATACCACGAAAAACTTTCAGGATAATCAAACACCTTCAGAAAAAATCCTACTGCAGAATCAGAACCACAATGAAATACAGAAATGCATTAATTCCTAGTCCAACTAAGACAAAGCACACCTATCCCCGGACGAGAACCCCCATTTAATGTCACGACGGGCGGTACCTTATCTTATTGGACTCGACTTATCCAGAATTACTGGACAACTTGTTTATGGCGATCTTGTAAATGTAGATTTAATTTAGCAATCGTCACCAAAACCTTTACTGCTTTAGGTCAGTGGTTTCTAAACCAAAGGGTGACGATGCTGTGAAATAATGTGAACAACTAGAGCAATCTTCCGAGGGAAAAGATTCTCATACTTCGACACGCTCGCTCAGTCTCTCACAGGCAAAACACTACTAGCTCAAGAGCCCCCACCCTCGTAAAACACTCAACTGCAGCGAACTGTTATTCAACATATATTTCAAAACACTAACTGGCTCGACAACATCAAATATCTACAAAGTATTTACAAAGAATCACCGCGCTCGTGTCTAGGGTAACACGCTGCCTGATGACGTCATACCACGTGCAACAGACAAAGGAAATAATCAAATCAATGCAAGAGGGAAACCAAACTGCCAAACCGGCCTATGATCCCGCTCAATACACATGTACAAAGAGTGACCGACAATAGAGCTCCTACTCTTGTCACCACTGCAACCACAACTTCTGTGATACACAAGAACCAAGCTATCAAACTGAATCAATAAGTGACCACCAAAGAGCACCGACTCTTGTCACTATTGAAACACTACTTTTACCGCAGTACACAGATACGAGAAGCGACCGTTACAGAGCACCAACTCTGGTCCCTACCGTACCAACAGCTTTACTGCAATACACCAATGCGACACGTGACTGATGACCGAGCACCCAATCTTGTCGCTACCGTCACTACAGCTATTCAGCGACCTACAAAAATAGCTACGCCACTGCTTCAGCCACGCTACACTCAGTCCCGTCTCCTGGCACACTTGCCCAATTACTAGCTATGACCTCTCCTGTCTCCGGCAGGATAAAAACACTTATCTTACATCAACGCGAGTCCCCGACTCTAAGATAAGTTTAAGGTAAGAGCAGACCTTACTTATAAGACACGTCCAGTGGTCTCTTTTCGTCTCAGTCCGTCGAGGCGGTCGGCAAATTACACTCGTAACTGCAAGAGAGCTGGAGTCTTCCTTTTGGCAAGATGGCGACTGAGGTCCGTAGGCTAGCATGTGGTCGCTTCACTGGGTCTCTTCCTAGGTGCACGTCCCTCTCTGTATGTGGCCCTCTCTGTGTCTCCTCCGTGTGTCTCGCTCTCTCCTCCCTGTCGATCTAACATTTTTACCTCCTTATGTAGTAAGCGTTCTGACGCACCACCCTGAAGTAAACCGGTTCTAGCCAGACTAGCGAGAGCAGGGCGACTTCCATAACCAATGGCGTAGCATTACCCCTAACTAAGTGTTCGGAAAGGGCGGAGCGATTAACCTGGTGATGACGTATCTCTCCCCTGCTAGCTTACAAAGGGAGGAGCTAAAAGGCTTACCTAGGAGTGACAGGTAATAGCCTAGGGTGACATGTGACACTGGCTGGCTGGCTGTCTGTTTATTTTCCAAGTTTTATTTACATCGGACGTACCTGACAAGTGCAGTCTAAAGTAAAGGTCACTTAAAGTTCATGAAGTAAATCGAGTTTTTTCGGCGTCCTGCTCAATATAACAAATCACTTGTTGGAGCTTCTCAGACATCTACACTAGTTCAAAAGAGACGTTGGTTTGACACCGACTGTCTCTCTCGCTCTCTGTTCTTCCTCCTTCTCCCTCCTTTACCCACTGTCACACAAACATGTTCGCCCCTACTGAACTGAAATCACAAAGGAATAATCTTGATTTGTTTTGATATGCACATAGTTTGCGGCTGGACGTTAAACGCTAGACCACTGAGCCGGTTGCGTTTCACAGCTGCAGGTTATTGTAAATGAAACATAAACATTGAAAGTAAATTAAATCACGTTATATAGTAATACCTCCATCGCGAATAGTTCTATAATACACCGAAAAGGATTTTTGATTAAAAGTAAGACTATGATTGTCTGTGACTGGGTTCATCCTTCTAATTTGGTGGGTATTGCATAATAACTGTTATTGCAGGTAATGTAGTTTCTTCTTAGCTGCACGTCGTCTGCTACAAAGGCAAGGATTCCGCTTGAGAGTGCTAGTGGTCTCTCGTCTACAGGAAGTCGACCCTCTTGACCCATCTTGGTCTCCAAGATCTTTGCCTATAGTCATAATACTTTAGGGCTTTTTGCACGCTGTAACTATAACGGCTAATTTCTGAAATATGCTTAGTGAAAGTGAAGGGCCTACTTCATCTATAGACGTCTAGAAAACTGCACGAGCTAAAAGATAGTTGACCTGGGGCCCAGTTGCACGGCTTTGGCATAAGCTTAGTCCAGGCGTAAGAACGGACTAGTATTAAATGTCGATTGCACAGTTAGTCCGAAAAAACTGGCGTAAATTTAGACCAACAGTGGAGGATACGTAAGGGCGGATTAACTTTGGCCACTGAAACGGCGTCTGTAGGAACGTGTAGCAACACGTACAAATCCCACAACCAGAGACTTGAATCCACACCCCTAATCCTTGACACCACCCCTACCCTCACCTAACCCCCATACCCACCCATACCCCACCCCTAACTCACACCGCCCCATCCCTAAACACCACTGTCCCTACCCTATCCCCACCCCCGTCCGCTAACGCCCCACCCTGAACACTACCCTACTCTTACCCATCCCACCACCATCCCATCCTTCCTGTGGGTATTAGGGGTGGAGTATAGTGGGAAGGGTTAGGGTGAGGGTGGGGTGGGGTGGGGATATGTGATAGTTAGGGGTGGGTAGTGATTAAGGATGGGGCAGTGATAGTTGGGGGATGGCGCTGTGGTGGTATGTTGTTGTAGTAGGTACACCTAATGAAAAAAGCCAACTACTTAGGAACTCCCGCTACACAGAGAGCCTTAAAATTAGCTTTTATCAGCAAAGAAAGGTGCAGTTAAATTTATAAACTCTAAAGCTTTAATTTTATTTTCCATCTAAGCCGAGGGTGATGGCTTAATAATCGACGAACTTTTGTGTGAAGGCTTTTGCGGTGCCGAGCTGTTTACACTAGAAACCATCCTGCGATATCATGGCAGCTTCTTCTCTATACCTTAAGTCCTCAATTAGTTTCACGAAATAGCCCAGCCGTTACAAACGATTCGAAATATTGCATTCAACGCTTATTGTCAGTCAAGTATTTTGAGATTTAAACTTGCAAAAGAATGGTCGTTGTCACGTCTTACGCTTAACCTAAACTCTACTACACTGTTTGTGTAGAACAAACACAAAAAAATGCAAAGGGAAAAAATGCAAGTGTGATGGAGCGGGTTCGCTTCTGTAACCTTTCTCTCTCTCACTCCAAATCAAGGAACATATTTTGTCACAGAGGCCTTCTACATTTTATTTGAGGCCACCGCTGCTGCTGCGCACATTCCCTTCAGCCCACCTCCCTGCCTCTACTGCCCAGTCTCGGCTCTCGTGGCGTGTTACATTGCCAGTACTGCCTCTCCTCTGGCTCCACCCCTACTCTGAGGCCTTTTTCTGTCCGGCTTTTACCCGGTCTGCGTGGGCTGCGAGGGAAGCAGTGTGCGGACCAGGCTCAGCGAGCCGGCAAAAGCGTGATGGCTACAGCATTCTGTGTTTCTTACGTGCACAAACCTCAAAATAACAGACCTAAGAATATATTTACAGAAACATTGAAAATATGCGATAAATAGAGCGCGCTCTGCTCTTCCTGTTAGTGTTAAGGAAAGTTAAGTAGAGTGAGAAGGAAATAAAGATAATTACGTTTAAAGGCAGTTAAACTAGCTAATGTGGATAGAAAAAGATAAGAAATATGCCCACAAACTAACCTAATCTATTAAGATGTTTGATGAGTTCAGTATCTACGGAAAAAGTAATTTGAGTAGAATCCGAAGATGTTAGTTGTTAGTATCTGCAACTGTCCTAGAAGGACATAGAAACGTTTAAAGAGAGTGAGCCTAGCACAGCACGCGGTAAGAGGACACAGTGCGTCACAGCCACGGTTCGCTGGGCACCACTCGACCTGGGCCCCCCCCCCCCCCCGCCTCGGCGACCCTGTGGCTGTGAGCGTGGTGGCCAAAACCGTCTCCGTGATGGCTGCCACTCCGTGATGGCTGCCACCCATCAAGCATCAGAAAGCAGTTTTTGAATTATCTGATGCATAATATGCCCCAAATCGACACTTGTGTGCGTAAATTTTACCAGTACTAAACACATCATCGTTTCTTCGTGGTCTTCTCGTGACCTAGAAATAGTTCTGGTGCGGGATTTTCAACAGTTGACTTTTTATCGACAAAATGATAAGAACAGACAAATACATTTGTAGGCAGAAATTTTCTCTTCGGGGCAGCAAACCATTGCCTCTGCAAGTCGGGATCGTCCGGTAGCTTGTGCAGTTTGAAAGGTGGCTCACACGTGCAATGTTTTCTTATCAAGGGCTTGTGTGTAAAGCAGGGTTGATTAAGGATTTCGTTCAACTTTTTCTGACTCCATGTGCATCCGTAAACAGCACAGTTCGAACCGCTACCTGATATTTTTGTTTTTCCGTTAAGATCCATAACAGTATCACACTAACCAGACTGTACACCGGAAATCGGCCGCATAATCTATTTTTAGTACCGCTATGGCGGCGCCCGTTGAATCAGAGGGTAAACTTGTCAATAGTGTGATATGGACGCAGCGTATACAGCGGGCGGTATCCGGTTACAGGCGGGGTACTGCCAGCGACACGTGACTGTGACGCGCTGTGGCATCTCAATACATGCTGTGCTAGGCTCACTCTCTTTAAAGGCTTCTATATCCTTCTTGGATAGTTACAGATACTAACAACTAACACCCTTTGATTCCACTCGATATACTCTTTCTTTAGATAGTAAACTCACCAAACGTCTTAATAGATTAGGTTAGTTTGTAGGCATATTTCTTATCTTTATCTATTCAACATATAGCTAGATAAAAGTGGGGTACGGACCGGACAAAGGGCAGTGCAGTGGGCCGACAGACGATGTAGGGCAGCAGCAGTTGCGGCGCCCAATAAAGTATGCAAAGGACTTTGAAAAAGACCTCCTTTGTTGCAGGGGAGAGAGAGAGGAAAGTTTGCGGAACGAACCCGCACCATCACATAAGCAAGGGAATCGAACCATGGACCATGTTTTCGGCTCGAGCTTGAAAAAGCGCAGAAAAACTGGAGCCAATCAAAATACAGTCTTATCTAAAATATGCTAATCTATAGGGTCACCGCTGAAAACGCTGCAGTTTCCTGGAAGATCTTTACTGTCTATACCCCACTCCACCCCTCCCCTGTTGCTGCACTGTGGGATTGGATCTTGCATACCCAGTGTATGGCATGTTGCCTCTTGCACAGTATCACTCAAGTGCATCTTCGCACACTTTATTATATCCAGATCCTGCAATGTAAACCACATTCCTACAGTTTAAATTTATATTCCTTCCATAATGGATTGTTGGATGACAAAGCTACCTGCTGCATACTTTGCTGATATGGCACAAGACATTAAATTATTTGAAGCAGCCATGAAAATCACCTTCAGAGTTTATGTACTCACTTTGGCAACTTGAAGGAAAATACCCCATATAAAACCTCGTTTGGAAACAGTTTTTTTTTAGCAGTTCAAAAAGATTTATATTGTTTTGAACAGCCTGATCCTCATTATAGATGTAAATGCTTAGCATTACCTCCTGCTGTAATATTCCTGTTTGATTCTTTCATCCCCAACCCCTAATTACCAACCTGTTTACACACGAACATTTATTTGCAGATTTATTTCGTGATTTACTAATGTACCTTCATCATTTCGCTTTTTTGATCCTCTTTTCCGTCGAAGTCGATGAAATTTTTGGGGTGGCAACAGCAGTAGGCGAATGTTTTGACAAAGCAGCTACACATTTTTCTGTTAAAATTCAGCCTCCGGATCTAATACTGATCCTCGAAGGAGTCTTCGGTAAAGTGAAGCCCGCAAATACCTTGGTACCTCGTGGGATGCACAAAGTCTTGCCGTGTCCTCTTTACAAAATTTATGACTTTCTGAGGAGGAAAACAATGCACGCTAACGCCGCATTTGCTTCCCGAGTGGTGGCCACAGCCGTATACAGCGCACACGCGACCCATAGCGAGGAGCTGGAGAGACTTATGAGAGTCATAAGGGGAAAATTGCCATTATCTCGGTTTCTTTTTTTCAGTGTGCTGCCTCGACCCCACGACACCGAATACACTAGCAAGGCCAGAGAATTTCTGACGTCAGCATTCCGGAAAACCCCTTCGAAGCGAAATCGAGGCTCTCGCGGCGCGTTTCTGCCAGATAGGGAGGGGTTTCACAACTCGGTCGCCGATTAGGCGCGCTTGTGCACTACAGGGGCTTTAGACACCAGCTGTAACTATTGGAAACGTCTTAACTAATAGTATCATAATCGTTACAGGTATTGGTTTAGCACTGGTTAGACTCCCTTTAAAGGCTTCCTACACTTGCATTGTTCTCAGCAATAAGCCCCCCCCCTCCCCGAAAGATTTGCGAAATAAAGCTCGCCATTTGATTGGTTCGCTTTTTTTCCGAAAAAGAGCTCATTTGATTGGCTCTCGTGACTTTATAAGAGTCCACAGTTTCACACATCACCTAAGAAGCCGAGTCCTTACCACGGACTTCTTACTCTGTGGTCCTTACTAAGGCTAGACTTGTTACCAAATTTGTATGTAGTTCAAATCTAATTTCGTTCATTTGCAAAAGGCTAAGGCTATCAGCTTGTAAGCGTTCTTAAAAGAAATGATCTTGCTCTTTCTGCTGCTGATCTGCTTCAGATTATGGCCTGCAGGTATGTTTTTATCATTATCAATATTAAAAAGAATGGACAGAAGACCACTTACATGTGTGTATATGTGTGTAAGACATGCAAATCTGTGATAATATTTATGAAGTGACTATCCGTACGACGCGCGAGCGCATTCTCTTCTCCGCACTATAGGCAGATTTTTTCGCTGTTATCGTGGGATTACCGATTTTTTTTTTGTCTGTAAAAGCAGCCACTGCAATCACAATTTTAATTTGTAAAAATACTGTTTTTTCGTTTTAATGTTATCTAACACGAGGCAGGCACACATCATGTGCTTTCGTACTCATCGAGTGCACTTCCAGCTACAGGAGTCGTGCGGATAGAAGAACGCACATCGTAAGCGCACGAACTGTCGTGCGGATAAGGTTGACCTAATTTTAGCGATGGCTAAAAATTACTTGCTGAAGTGCAGAAATAAAGATAGAGACTGCCAAAATAGTATTAAAAAATAAATAAATAGGAAAAGATGTAAAAGAAAGGGAAGGAATAAAGAAACAACAAGAAAAAGAGTGAGAGGGGTAAGGGTGAGAAAGAAGAAACAAGAAACACACTGTTCTTGGGTCTTGCTGCCTATTACCCCAGAATTCTTTTTTCTTTAAAACTTCTTAAAGGGTCTTTTTAAAAATCATCGCCAGTTTGTGTGAAAGATGGGGTTCACAGACCAGTGGCCTAGACATGAACATTTTTCAAGATGTAGGCTTGTATGTAAGTCACATCCAGTTTCACATTTGAGGCATGGCATGTGTGGCACAGAGATCATCATCAAGCATACCAAAATTGGGAAAATGATTCATCCTGGAAGTATACAGAACCCATCAGTGAATGCAGTACCAATTAGTAAGACAAAAAGCCTGAGACAAAGTGAGTGATAGAGGAGTTTGTTCCAGGATACAGCCCGAGGATTATTGTTTTAAGTCCTCAGTAAATTAAAAGAATTTAAATGTTGCAAGTCACTGGGTAAATATTCTGAATATCATACCCCGATTGATATGGGATTGAGTCCAAAACTACATAAATTTGCCCACTCATTAGCTCTCTGTTTGATGTCCTTTAGCAGGAAAATTTTATCAAGTGTGCAAGGTCATACAGTAAGTATACTACTACTAGTACACTTGCACTTGCATCCATGCTCTCTCTCACACACACACACACTCACAGACAGGTATATGAAATCAGAAACAACAAACTTAGTTATTCTAACTGTAAGGTTATACAAAATAAAGATATGATTTGATTGAAAAGTTTTGTCTTTAAGTGATAGCTTTTATTGTGGTTTTTAAATTAAAGTTACATTTTGGTAATACTCTACCTCTTAGTGGAAAGAAATTTTTTTGCATACATGGTAATTATGATGACATGAAAGCTTGAACATTAATGTTTCATTCATATACCCTCAGTCACTACAGTTTAGCTCTCTCTCTCTCACACATAAATCCCCTCGGTGTCACACTCCAGTTTTTTTTTTTTTTGTTGTAACTTCTTGTTGAAGTAAACTACCAGCATTTGCAGAATTAACCAAGGTTATGGTAATCAGTTTTTTTAGAAATACTCCACCTCATCAATGTCAATGTTGCACTAGCCCTACCTCAACTTATTAGTAACCTTTAGTTGAACAGTGGCTCAGCACCAGTTCTACACAATCAGGAATTCCCTATTTAGGCGCTGCTTCCTCATATGCAGCTGCGAGGGTAGGTAGACTTTTTTTTTTGGTACGTGTAAACAGTACTGAAAACCAATGATCTATATTGTACGTCAGCTCTGCTATGTAGACTTTTGTCTGAGACTGCCAGCCAGCTGTGTCTTGGGGCCCACCCTGTGGTGTTTATTATAGTTTCAGGGAAGTAATTCTCACAAATCTAGTTCCCGCTCTGGGTACATTAGTCGCCCCTACTGGCCCTAGCCTTCCTCTAGCAAACTTTCAAACCTGCTGAAAAATTAGCATCAGTTGTGTACATATATAAAAATAATTCCGTACATGTATATTACACATAGAAATTAAATCGCTATTCAAAATTTGATTTTTAAAAACCTTTGCTAAAGTGCTGGAACACGTATGGATCATTTGAATTCTTGACTGGAATCATAATGTAGTTACAGTATTTCCTATCAAATTTGCCACTCAGCTGGAAAATATATGTAATAGGGCGCACCCGGCTACATATAGTAAAAATTAGTTATGAAGGAATGTTAGCCCAAACACAAAAGCTACGATCAGTACAATCAGGGCGAAAACCAACACCGTATGGAAAGATTACAATTATTAAATCAGCAGCCCAATCACAAATGGCGCACTTATCAATTTACTTGAGCCGCTTATACAATTCCAAAGGGGCATATATAAAACTTTCTTTGTAATTAAATGACAAGTTAAACAAAATGAGCATGAAAGATGTCTAACGGACCTGTATTTTCCATATATAACCCATCTGTCTTCAATCAGTATCACTCACACACACATTCATACAATATAGTTAACTCTTATGCAACATTATTGCCAACTGAATATCTTACCAAAGAGTTAAAGGGAAACTTAACCCTAGACTCAACTTGAGATGAATTCATAGATATTGATATTGTGAGTCTTTTCAGCCACAAATTTCAAGCTGTTTCGGTACTATTTCCATACAATCCAAGTTTTAATTTCTTTAAATAGTGGTACACGGACGTCGCCATGTTGTGGTACTCTTCCGCGAATGAAAGCAAAATATCGCTGCTGTCGTCTGGTCTGGTGACGTCAGTTCCCCAGAAGCATTCTTCAACATGCCACAGTACAAAGCGTTCGGCTGTTTCAACGAACAGTGCAAATCGTTTAATGTAGATGGAAGCCACAAGAGCTTTTTTGGGATTATGAATCCAGCAAAATAAAAGATTTGTATGCACTATGTAAAAAGTGGCTTGAAAATTTAAAGAACGCCAAGTTGGCTCGTCATGCGAAAGAGTATAAATGGCACAAATCCACCTCGTGTGCGAGGACCATTTTACGAGGGAGTGGTTTGAAGGCACCTACGAAAATGATGTGGCTGCTTCGCTTGGCTTCAAGACTTTTAAGTAAAAGTTAAAGAAAGGAGCCATTCCGACAATTATCAATACAAAGTGTGCCAATGTAAAAGGCATTGCAGTAAGGCAAGACCTGATGGAAGCTGAGCCTGAGAGTGAGAACAGACGATTACAGCTGAGAGTGAAAAGACAGACAGCGCGGGTAAAATAAAAAAAATTCACATTTTTACTGCTAAATAACTAATGGTAGTGATATAAAATATTACGTTTTTTTTAATCATGATATAATTTGTATGAAGTGTTATTTATTTTATTTAAGTAAATATAGAAAATACTTAAATAGGTATATACAAATAATGCATACAGTATGGTTGATTTGTTAAATATGCCATGTATGGCCTACAAGGCCTGTATAGCAGTACAAAGTACTTGAAAACAAATGCATGTATATGCATGCATGTGTGCATGGACACACCCGTACACACAACAAAGAACATCTATGTAAATATTTAGTCACAACAGCACTCGTCGTCTTACTCAGTATTGGTACTTTCCATGTTTTGTAGTTCTTCCTCCGTGTGTTCTGGGTCATAAGTGTAAGCTACAACTCCCAGATCCATAACGGAAATTATCTTGCCAATGTTCGCGATGTCACTAACAAAAGCGTCTGCCCGATAACTGTGACGATGCTGCTTTGCGTGCTGTCGGCTGCGGGCTGCAGTAGCTTTCTCCCTGCCTGGGTAGCTGACGTCAGTCATCAAGGCAACATGGCGGCTTCCATGTAAGGCCGATGAGCGGCATTAAAAGCTGGGTTGTAAGTGAACAGTTCTTTTGTAGCTTGAAATTTAGGGTTAAAAAGACTCACAACAGCAATATTCATCAATTCAAGCCAGGTTACTTCTAAGGTTAAGTTTCCCTTTAAGGTTATGAAAATAATTTAATTGAGGAGGAAGTAGATATAAGGAATGGGTATAGACGTACAAATAAACGAAAAAGTTAAAAGGGTTATTATAATTGAATATGTAATGGTTATTGTTTCTGAAATACTGTCCAACACAGCTGGCACACAGACACAGAGGACATGTTACTTGCTGTACAAGACAAAGGGCCTGGTCCACGAGCGAGAGGTCTAACCTCGTGTTGGGTCACCTTGCCGGCTTAACTGCCTGCCCTGTGTTTCTGCCGCCACTAGTGTTCATGTCTTCTGCCCATATTTGCTGCTTTCTCATCTGCTGCCAGGGAAGAAATGTCTCAAAAGCCATGCCAGCCCACAACCGATAGGGAGGCCTGTCGTTTGAAACATTACGCTAGAAAGGGAAACTTATTTTAAAAAGTATGCCCAGACCCTGGTCGTCTTACTGACTGCTAACCCCACGCTTTTGCTTCTAGTTTTTCACATGATTGCTGGCAAAAGTGGCCTGTTACAAGATGGATGCTCTAACTATGAGAATCGAGATTTAAAATAACTTATCTTTATAGTTTTGTTATCAGTGAAAATAAGCTGACTACGAAGACAACATACCAGTAATTCTAAATCAGGAAAAGTGGTCGATGCAGTATACCCAGACTTTCAAAAACTTCGCAAAAAAGGAGGGGAATATGCAATTGTCCTACTTTTAGAGTGCACTAGCCCATACTTGAAGGATGTACTAAGACATAACTTGTAGATGGGACTGGCAATTATTGGACTTTTAAGACGTTCAAACTAGGTATCCCAACACCTGCCAAACTTTTAGTTCACGCAAGTATCCTCACAACCGTTAAGAGGTACCAGCAAAAATACAACATCAAACTTGTAAATAACCTCTCCTGGAAGATCTCTATAAGTTTGAAATACTATTCTGCATGGCAATAATAGAAATATATATTCCCTTCTCATAAAAGCCAGCACAACTCCAAAGTCTGTAGAGAAATGGAATAGGCTTTTCAAAGACACCATTAAAAGGAACAAAGCGACTAGAATCGCTCCTGATTCACAGCTGAAATGGTTCCAAATGTGCATTATGTATCGGCTCTTACCAACAAATAGATGTCTTTTTGCATAAACTGACAAATCCTTTGTGTGTGTGTGTGTGTTTTGATTGATCTCTTCTGAGAATTCTCTTATGTCTCTTTTGGAATGAAATTGTTGTATGACTAACTAGTACATGCAACCATTGTACATTATTTCACAGATGAATTCAGTAAATTTGGGCATAAGCAACACATGAAGACCTGATATTCCTATGGGCGTTATATTTTATTTACACCTGTAGATTGAAAGGGAAAAGATAATGTAAAAGCCTTTATATGGATTGTAAATCAAATATATACTGTTGAAAAATATGTTCATATCAAAATGGTCTCTTCTTTAGGTTCAAACATAACTGGGCTCCTTATACAGCATTATCTTCGATAGATATCACTCAGCATAGTATAAAGAATGTGAATTTATATTAACATACTCCTGCTTTTAATTGGGGGTGGGTGGGGGCTATCCTTCTACTTTTACTACTCTCCCTCTTGCAACTGTTGTTTCCTAATTTTCTCTGTTACAATATAATGTTGTACCTACATCTGTCTAATATTGTCAACTGCGAAAGCTAATAAACAGCCCCCCCCAAAATGTGATGGAGTGCGTTTCGCTCTGCAAACTTTCTTCTCTCCTTTCCCTCTGTCCCAACAAAGGCAGGTTTTCGTCAAAGCTCTTTACATTTATTCAAAGGCACCACTGCTGCTGCTGCTGCCCACTGGCTGGAGTTTCTCTGAGGGACTGTCCGTTTCGATCTTTTGCGCTCCCTCGCCTCCTCCTGCTCTGCCTTACACGGTTCGTCACCCCATTCAGCACTGCCTTTGTCGTTATGGTTTTTGATGTTGTTGATTTGGGAGGGAAAGGGCTTCCACCTTGCTGTGATTTCACACACTGTGGGGGGGGGGGGGGGGGG
>SMGT01006196.1:16009-36574 GCA_004794575.1 Lanistes nyassanus
GGCAGTGGGCTTGGGGAAGGAAGAGGGAGGGAAGGGGGCCGTGGCTTGGTGCTCTGGACTGGTAGAGGCTATGTAGTCGTTTTCCTGGCACACTGTCGCTGCTGGAGGAAGGTGGCTGCCTGCGGCTTGAGTGGTGGAGCATTTGCTGGTCAACCCTACTGTCGCCCTATTCCTATATTTGTCTTATCTGTACCCTGGTGTTTGCCTTTTACTTTTAGTTCTGTACAGTTTATGCTTGTCCTATAGTTCACTTGGTGTATTTTAATGGTTTTAACCCCTTTTTTACTTGATTTTTTAATTAAATATATCTAACATCTTGATGGGCGTTTACTACCTGCTCTGTCAGATCCCTCATGTATTGTCTTAATTTTTTAGGAGGATTTAGAGACGATTTCAGATTGAAGTTAAGGTTTAGATTGTGCAGAGCATTTTTAAGTGTATCTCTTTCCTGGCTATTTAGGCTACACTCTAGTAGGACATGAGGAGTGTTAAGTCTGTCCCCACAACTGCAGGTCACCGGGTCTTTACGAATAAGATGCTATTCTCCATTTAGTCTCATTCTGGCTAATCTACTTTGGTTGGCTCTGTTGGAGTGAAACAGTGTGAGCTCGTTACTCGGAAGTTCTTCTAGCTCTCTCCTTGTGCCTTTGGCTTCCTTTATATACTTTTCATCCCACTGTATTTTTATAGCTGGTTTAATGGCTATTTTTCTCTCTTCCGCTGAAATGGGTACATTTCTCTGGATGACGTTTGTGGTCAGATTGTCTTTTATTGCTAGCTTAGCCAGTCTATCTGGTTCCTCATTTCCTTGGACTCCTACATGCGATGGAACCCAGAGAAAGTTTATTAAAGAAGGTTTAGTATTTCGTATATTATGTCCATTCTTTGTGAAAACTGGTTTTGGAGTGCCAAAAGTGAATCAGAGACAACTAGGAAGGCTTTTTCTGCTGCAGATTTTCTGTTTTGTAGTGCTATCAACGTTAGGGCAGTGCGTATTGCTACAAGCTCTGCAGTGAATATGGATGTGTGGCTAGGGAGCTCGGCTGCAACACTGGTGATTTTAGGTGCATAGGCTCCTATTCCTGTGGTGTGAATGGTCATGTCATGCAAGTTGTCTGTGTATATACGGGAGTGGTCTTTATAGGTAGTGTTGAGTTTCTGTCTGAATTCTTTCATGAGCTGAGTTTCTTTGTTATAATTGGTGAGGTCCGTGTCGATCTGTGGTGGGTGTAGTGTCCAGGGAGGAATTTGTGGGCCTGTGCCTGGGTATGACCCTTCTATGTTAATGTCTGCCCCTGGTGTGTATTCTATTTCCTGCGCATTTTTTTGCATGCTTGGTTGTGAGGTGGGTTGTCCTGTGCGATGTTTATGCGCTGTTGTGTGGACCTGTTTGACTGGGTGATCTGCAGGTAGACACTGTATCTTGTATTAGTAATTGGCTGCCCTTTCCTTAATTATTAATTCTATAGGTTTTTGTCCTGTCTCTGCCGGCACTGCTAGATTTGGGGTGTTCATCGGGACTCCTAGTACTACTTTGAGTGCCCTAGCCTGTACCGAAGTTTCACTATATGACTGGTCCTACATGAGCTTGGTAAAGGTTTAGTAGGGATTTTGGATCTGTACCCCAGCTGTTGCCTGTGACAGCTCTCATGAGATTTACTGCCTTTTTGGCTGAGTTTACTATTTTATTTATATATGGGGATCAGTTCGAGGTTTCTGTAAAAATAACCCCCAGGAATTTTATTTGAGGGTTATACGTTATGGCTGTTTGGTTGACTTTAAGTTGGGGATAGTCTACTTTCTGATTTGGTCGTTTAAAGATTATTGCTTGGGTTTTGGTGGCCGATAATTTGAAGCCATTGTATTTTTGCCAGTTTGCTACTTGGTTTAGATCTTCCTGCATCTTTTCTATTCCTAGATATCTAGGTTTATGTGGGTATCTGGTTTTGCATATCTCTGTTTTTCCTGGCAGATTTACACGTTTTAAAAACAATTACTACTTAAAAACTACCACACTTACAGTAATATATTTTACATATTTAGAAAGATCTATTCTTCCACATCACAATGGAAGCAATACTTTTAGTTTAAAATATTAAATAGTACTTACAGTTTGGTGCCAAATAAAGCCACTTTTTGCACATTAAAAAAATTGGAACAAAAGGTTTCACTGCTTGTACACTTCCCACAGGTAAATAAATCCAGTAATCAAGAGTATTCCACTTTGAATTTGTTGTTGAAAGGTTCCATTGTGAAATAAAACACAATTGCACCCTTGAAGCTCACAAACTGTTCACATATTGAGGTGTTTTTAGTGTCCTCTTCCCACGTGTAGCCATTTTGAACGGAAGTAGACCTGGCCAGCCTCTACACTTAATCTCGTTTTATAAGCCGAAACTGTTTCCGAAACTCATTTAGACAGTGCAAGGGAAACAAGCAAGCTTTACAATGATATAAAGTTTACCTGTCTTACACCGTTAAATGCGTCGCTGCAAATTTTTTAATCCGTCGAAAGTGTGCAAGCAGCGCAGACTCAAGGGTATGATAGGCTGTAGATAGTATACTATCTTAGTGGCGTTTGGCAAGCCGAAACTGTTTCCAAAACTCATTTAGACAGTGCAGGAGAAACAAGCGATGATAGAGCTTTACAATGATATAAAGTTTACCTCCCTTACACTATTAAATGCATTGCTGCAAATTTTTAAATCCGTAGAAAGTTTGCAAGCAACGCGGACTCAAGGTTATGACATAGTAGATAGTAGGCTGTAGATAGTATACTATCTACGCGGCGTTTGGCAAACCGGAACTCATTTAGACAGTGCAGGGGAAACAAGCGATGATAGAGCTTTACAATGATATAAAGTTTACCTCCCTTACACTATTAAATGCATTGCTGCAAATTTTTAAATCCGTAGAAAGTTTGCAAGCAACGCGGACTCAAGGTTATGAGATAGTAGATAGTAGGCTGTAGATAGTATACTATCTACGCGGCGTTTGGCAAACCGGAACTCATTTAGACAGTGCAGGGAAACAAGCGATGATAGAGCTTTACAATGATATAAAGTTTACCTGTCTTACACCGTTAAATGTGTTGCTGCAATTTTTTTAATCTGTAGAAAGTATCCAAGCGGCGCCGGCTCAAGGGTGTGATAGGCCGTAGAAAGTATACTTTCTACGCGTCGCCAAAGAGTTAACATGCTTCCTTGAGGTACTCCATTGTCTAAGTTTACCTCCTTGGAGGAGCTATCCTCTACTCTTACTTTGATTTTCTGGTCTGACATAAAGGATTTTATGATTTGAACTACTTTAGTAGGAGTGCCCGTTTGGTATAGTTTTTGGATCAGCCCCTAGTGCCAGAACATGCCATATGCCTTTTCTACAACCAAAAACACCCCAAAATAAGCTTACTCTTTTCTGTCTTAGTGTTTATTATCTCTTGTTGTAAGGTGGTCCATTGTACTGTGTTTTTTCATAAATCCACTTTGCTGTGGGGGAATGATATTTTTAGTCTCGCAGAAAAAGTTGTCTATTTTTAACTATCGTTTCTAGCATTTTTCCAACCTGTGATGTGAGTGCTATGGGTCTGTAACTAGATGGGCTGATTTAGTTTTTCCATGTTTAGGGATGGGGACCACTGTAGCTACTTTCCACAGATTTGGAAAGGTTCCCTTAAATAAAAGAAAAACAAGTGACTGCCGCTTGGAGGATAAGCCCAAATTAAATGTAAAACAAGGGAACTGTACCAAGCTAGGAAAGGGACAAAGACGAAGACAATCTACATGTTTCGGGGCACTACTCCTTCATCAGGATGACACAACAAAACGACGCAAAAACAAAAAGGAAAAAGACTTATCTGCAGTAGATGTGGCAGGTTGGCTGCAAAGCAGGAGAATGACCAAGGGACAGTGAGTAAGAAGGGTTAAAAAGAGGGGCAGCCAATCGCAAGGTGGGTACGAAAAGGGGGGGTGGGGTGTGGAGAGTGGGTGGGGGGGGAGAGAAAGAGAAAGCAGCGCGGGTAAATGGGCGAGAGAGAGGGAAGGAGGTGAGAGAAAAAGTAAGAGAGGGAGGGGTAAAGGGGAAGGAGGGGGAGGGTCAGTGTTTAAGGTTGAGACCTGTGGGTGCCATGGTACCAAAATGGTTAATGAAGTAGGACTCCATATTCTTACGGTCAATGGAGTCGCCCTTCATTTTCCAGATAAAATGTGTAGTGTCGACCATCAGTGGCTTTGATGTAGCCAATGGGTGTAAACAACCGGGAAGGGGAGGGGGTAGCTATGTCCACTCTAGGTGTCCACTTAGTTGCGTGTTCTATAGTAGTTGACATGGGTTGTGGCTTCTGCTGTCTCTGGCCTGATTGGTTAACTCATTCGCAACGTGTACGGGAAATAAACGATACAGCATAGGTCACGCTTACTAGCGAATACGGGAAATAAACGATGCAACTTTGAAAATTTATTTACGGGGAATCGCTAATCGTCTAAGGTAAAGAACTCCTACATTAGAAAGCTGATTCATTTCTTCACGAGTTGCTTCCCTTTTCTGTGTTTAAACTGCCGCGACTGGTTTCTGGTAATAACTTGAAAGATGTGTCCCTACATGTGGTCTGTCACTTGAGAAATGCTAGATTTACTCTTCAAATTACACGCTGAAGAGCAAAATGACATTGTTTCGCAAATTTACTATGATAAAGTGGATGAAGACAAGAGTATTTGTGCCTTAAAGACCCAAGAAAGTGATTACGAAGAGAAAAACGTGCCGGCACGTGTAGAAAAACAATGTCGTGACACTGTGTACAAGGAATGGCGAGGACTTTTTGATTTTTCCAACTTCAGTTGTGTTTCCATCAAAGGATTTTACAAATTATGGAACAAGGTCAAAGACACACGGTAAGAAATGAGTTTTCTTTATTTATTGTAGTTCGATAATATGTTTAAATCATTTTTCTATTGTTTTGGGGGATTTTTTAATGAATTTTTGAAAAAAGGCGAAAAACCCTGCGGCCACGGGGACGGTTCGAGCTACGAAGGCTGCGTCACGATTGTGTTAATATATGTGACCGTCTTGATGACCAAGTGTATGTGAATGAAAGAACCTATGGACGAAAGTTGAGAATAAAAGGACTGAGTTAGTCGAATTATCTTCCACCCGAATCTCCTGAGTGGAGAGCATCTTAGCCAAAATCTCCAGTGAGAGGGATCTTCCACCCAAATTTCTTGAGAGAGAAGATCATCAGCTGCTGTGGGGAGACGTACGTGTCTTGTGGTACAAGTCTGCTGAAGGCTGAAGGATTCAGCTGCAGAATTGTGGTGTCTCATTCTACTGGACGTGTGGAAGTCTAGTATCAATGGCATGTGGCTTGAGTAGACCAGTTGCATAGCGCAAGGGACTCTGCGAGGGTGTTGGATACCTCCAGGCTGATGTGTGACTCTTGCACGTGTTCCTCTGCTGTGGGAGATCTCTACGCTGACCAGGCAAGGAGAGGACTGCAGAACGTAAAGGAGGGGGACCGAAGACCGTGGACAAGACAACCGTCTGAAGCAGGGGGCGGAGGTCCAGCCTTACAAGGAGGCTGCCTGTAACCGAGCTCTAGGAGTGAGCTCAAGGGGCTACTCCTCCTCCTTTGTTAGGTTTAGGTCTACTTTTAAGGGTTGGGGGGAATTTTTAACCTGGTAGTGGGATTGGGTCTCTGGTGAAGCTTATTTCTTGAAGGGCAATGATTTCAGGCATGGTTTTTTTTAAGAAGTTTAATAATTCTATTTTATTACTATTTAGTGCCCTGAAGTTCCACTGCATAAACTTCACCAGTTTTAGATCCATTTTAATTTAGAAGCATGGTCATCAGTCCTGACAGGGTTCTTAGCATCATTGTTAACACTAGGAGATCAGTTTGGTTTTAATTTGCTAATGTAGCAATTTATTTTTTGCAGTAGATGCATTACTTCCTCTTGTAGGCTTTTTACTTCTGATTATGTCCTGTCATTTTGTTCTGTCCGTCTTGGGAGATATGTGTTTGTGTCCATTGTGGTAGTACAGTTGGTGCTGCAGTCCCTTCCATCAATTGTCGTTGTCTCGGGCAGTGTTCTTTCTGCTGGTTTGGGTGGCTGATTGCTTGTGTTCGTGTCCAATCTTGCTGTTGTTTGTGGTGGCGATTGTGTCATTTGTACTGTTGATTGTGAAGGTATTTGTGTTTGGGCTGTTATCTGTGGTGATGAATGTGTGGGTTGAACTGCTACTTGTGTTGGTGAGAGAGTTTAGGGAGTCTAGACTTTCTTCTATTGGGACGTTTCTAATAATGCCTAGGCATCTTTTCTTTTTAGCTTTATCTTTCCCTTCATCTCCTCTGCGTTTGTGACAGGAGACCGCTACTCCCAGGAACGTGGTTATTTCTAAGGCCTTACTCTGTTGGGCTGTGCTTTTGCAACCTAGAATGAGAATGATCGGCTAGATGGCCTAACATCTTCTATCTCTCCAAAAATATTTTATTTCTCTAGTTAGCCTACCTGGGCCTGCTGTAGTTAGGATTTTGGATTCAGTTTTCGGTTCAACGATCGCTGGGAATTTGAACTGATTATCCCTGCTTTGTATTTGTTTCCTGTTTCTCGTTTTAGGCATTATCTTTCTTTGCCTGTTTTTCCCTGTCACTATTTGGAACCCCTCGTTGTAGGAGTCGCTGTCTTCCCTGGCTGTCACTGACGTCATTGTGTCGCTGCTAACATTTAGGTCAGTGCCGTTGTAGCTTCTATTCTCTTCGTCCGTCGTGTCTGACAATTTGCTAATGCTTCTTGTTCTCCGTGTCGTCTGTTCTTTGGACTCTTTTGCTTTTTTCCTTTGTCTCCTTCCTACTCTTATTTAGAGGGGGCCGATCCCCCATCTCGAGTTGTTTTACAACCTACACAAGTATATATATATATTTTTGGTGTACTTGTTAACACAAATGGTAGTGGAACGATTAATGCAAGTTTCTACCGGTTTCTGATTTCACACTAGATTATTTAAATCTCACTTGTTGTGAGTTAAATAGGAGTTAGGTAGGGTAGCTTACTCGCTTCCTCCACCACTCGAATGCACCTCGAAACCGTCGACTATGGTTGATGGGATCTTGTTGAATGCTGACTGGGTTGTCACCTGGTCACCTGGCAGTCAGCTGTGGCATGGACTGAATGACTGCCCACATAATCGTGACTGCCCACTGCCTTTGTCCGGTCCATAACCCCCTTTTATCGGGTGGGGGTGCGGGCTGTGACAGGGGCATTGTCCGGAGAAGCGGCAGCTAGCGGTGTACATGCGGCGGATACCGAATTTTGTGTTTCTTGTATGTACAAAAGTTAGAATAAAAAACGCAAAGAATATATGAAAATATGTGACGAATAGTGTGCGCTTTCTCTCTCTCTCTTTCCTGAACCAACGAAGTCTTTCTGAGAGGCTTCTACATGTTTTATTTGAGGCCACCGCTGCTGCTGCCCGCCTTCTCCTCTGCTCACCTCGCCTGCCTCTACTGCCCAGTCTCGGCTCTCATGACGTGACATCTTACATGGAACATAAAAATATGCAACGAATAGTGTGCGCTTTGCTGTTCCTGTTAGTGTTAAGGAAAGTTTAGTAGAGTGGGAAGGAAATAGAGATAATTATGTTAAAATGCAGTTTTGCTAGTTATGTTGAATAGAATTAGATAAAGATAAGAAATATGCCTACAAACTAACCTAATCTATTACAACGTTTGATGAGTTTATTATCTAAAGAAAGAGTAGATCGAGTAGAATCAGAGGATGTTAGTTGTTAGTATCTGTAACTATCCTAGAAGGATATAGAAGCCTTTAAAGAGAGTGAGCCTAACACAGCATGCTAGAAGATGGCACAGCGTGTCACAGCCACATGTCGCTGGCGGTACCCAGCCTGTAACCTGATACCGCCCACTGTGAGCATGTGGTGGCCAAACCCGTCTTCTTGATGGCTGCATCCTTCACAAATGTTTTGTCAATCATGGTGTATTCTTTCTTTCTCTCATTCTCGCACTCTCTTTTTCTCTCTCCTGTCTTTTGCTTGCGTTCTTCTATCTTCTGTGGATACAAAGAGAATGAGGACAAGAAATTAAGCTTACTGATGCATTCTGTCTGATTTTTTGTAGTTTTTTATGCAGTGTATAATTTGTAAAACGTTTCAGTTCATTCTGTCCGCCTTCGCGTGCATAAAACTTATGTAACTGGTGTTGTTATATGCAGCGGAACCCATTGTGGCTTTAATAACTAACCATCGATAGCTAAATATTGACTATTATATTATCGTCGTTTCCTTGTTGCAGCATGGCTACTAGGAGTTGATATTACCTGCCCACATGTATTTCAAGATGGTTCAAATAATATCATCAGCTGCAGGATCAACAGAACAGCGATCATAGAAGCTCGATGCTTATCAGTGCAAAGTTTTGTCACATTTGAGAAAACATTAAGTTTTTCAACTGTTGGAAAATGCTTCACCGAAAGCTTTAATACATCCAGCTGTATCCCCCAGGAGCCAGTTCCAGACAGGTGCTGGTGCAACCAATCAGATGGAGAGATTTTCGAGTATGTGTTTGTTTATGTGGCCAATCGAAGCCAAGATGAAGGGACAAAGCTGGGATGCGAAATCTGTGTCAAGCCTAGAAGGCCTCTGGATAACACGGCAAGTCTAACATGCAACAATATGAGCTTTGGTTGGTATTCTTCATCTTTAAGAGTGACTTATATTCCTTAAAAGATAATTCTAGAGAGCATTTCATTATTGTGAAACAAAGGAAAAAATGAAATATTTCCTACCTCTTCTGCCTGACAGGAGGTGGTGTCCTGTGTCCTGCAGGCTCATGTTCTTTACGGGCCATCTTTGCCTGGCCTCGTTCTCAGCCTCTGGACTAGTATGGTTGTCATTACAATGGTATTTTTCACAATGCCATGGTGATGTGATTATTTATCAGCAGTTGTTTACAACATTATTCTGTAGAGCTAGGACTTGATTTTGAAGGGGTGAACTTATTGATAGCCCATATTTGACAAAATTTGCTGCAGCAGTGGTATCACCAATAATATTATAAAACCGACTATTAGTAATTTACGGTAAATTTCCATGCGTTCATGGGGTTAATATTTGATTTAAATATATATCCTATTATCAAAAATATTACTTGAAGATCAGTCTGGTTTTATAAAAGGACGCATGATTTCAGGCGGTACAGGTAAAATTTAAATTATAACGTCCCCAGCAAGATTGGTCTTTTTGTTGCGTGGTGTTCGTAGATGTTACAAAGGTTAGTTTTTAAAATATCCTGGGCTTTGCACCTGACGTTATGGTCCTAGGTAAGTTTTCGGGGGGTGGGGCTGGGGGGAGAACAGGAAGGTGTATGGTTTGGGGAAGACAGTCAAGACTCTTTGAAAAGCACCAGCTGTGAGCTCTCTCTCTCTGTGTCTAACCATTTTCCACCTGTACCCTGTCCTCCATCCCTCTTGCTGTTTAAATAAACAATATGAAAACCGTTAAAACAACTTTCCAATCCCATGATTCTGTGCTGTAATATACTTAACACTGTCATGTCGGTGTCCCGTCCAGGACTATGGGAAAAGCTAACACATGTGAAAGGCTGAACACAAGAAATAACATACAGACAATGAACTTAAGACAGTGCGTGGTATGGAGTCATGGATTGCTTTTGTCGTCATCGTGCTCTCAACAAACCAAGAAGTAAAATCTAAGTAAAGTTAATTTTTTCAGTAGTGGTTTGTGTTACAACGGTACCGTACATCCGTTTTTGTCTAGCCGTTCGAGTTCGTTTGTTTTGGGTATGGACGGCAGTAATAGGATCGTATAATTTATCAGCTGGCATGTATGTGTGCAGTGTGTGTGCATGCCTGCTTTTTCCATTACAGCGCCGTTTGTCAGCCACGATTCAAGTTCAAAGGATGGATTTGTAAACCATGTTCTCCTTGCTGTTCTTATTCCTGTTCTCATCATTCCTCTCATCGTTGCTGGCATCGTTCTACGAAGACGTGGAAAGAGTGCCAACAGTAAGTATAATCTAATCGTCTATCAAATGGTCAGGATCGTTCCGAAACGGATCGAGTTTTCAGATGTGCAATTTCTTGATAGACGATGCTTCGTGGTGCATTTGAGGGCTTCACGTTCATGTTAGTTCCCATGCAGAAAGGCTAATGTAAAGTGTTCTAAATGTGCACTCTGTTTTGCTTTTTGTTAGTATCATCATTATTTAATAGGTAATGGGATCTCTCGTCTCTTGGAGCAGACATTATAGGACTGAATGAGGTATTTTCATGGAAATGATGCACATAAAAGTCGGGTGTGTCACAATAGGCTTGTTGCAGATTTGTTTGCAACAATCCTCGTCTTATTCCATTTAACTTAGCAGAAAGAAATCTCTTTAACAAATGAACGAACGAAGACCACATCGACATTTACCTCTCTGTTTCCAAGTAGAGGCTTCAGTACTTCGGTAAAAACATCTTTCAGGATTACAATCATAAGTACATTTACGATAAAACCTATCGCGCACTTGCATGCAGCATACTGGTTGAAGCGAAAATACTCTGGGAATTTCCACACTGACATATAATAAGTCAATAGGTCTTCAAAACAGTACCCAGCATTGAGTTTGCATTTCCCACTTGACTTGTGGCACGCATGCACAGTTTATCATGTGCGCTGCTCATGCGCGTGCCAGTTGCTAATCAGAACAACAGATTATTGTATGTAAAGCTATGACTTCTACACAACGTCACTTCTTATAGTTACAATGAAGAGACCAATTTGGGAGCTAGGAGTAGGATTAGGGTTTAATGTTTGATCCCTGCAAAAGTTAATCAGGATGAGAGGTGGTCTGAGCATGAGTGCCCCAATTCGGTGGGAATTTAACTCTTTGCCCCCGCAGGGCTAAGGCCTATGCAGAAACCCCAGAGCCCGCACAGATTTACACGTTTAAAAAAAAATTACTACTTAAAAACTACCACACTTACAGTAATATATTTTACATATTTAGAAAGATCTATTCTTCCACATCACAGTGGAAGCAATACTTTTAGTTAAAAATATTAAATAGTACTTACAGTTTTGTGCCAAATAAAGTCACTTTTTACACATAAAAAAATTGGAACAAAAGAAGGTTTCACTGCTTTTGCACTACCCACAGGTAAATAAATCCAGTAATCAAGAGTATTCCACTTTGAATTTGTTGGTGAATGGTTCTACTGTGAAATAAAACACAATTGCACCCTTGAAGTTCACAAACTGTTCACATATTGAGGTGTTTTTGGTGTCCAAAATTGCAGAGAACTTGTCAGAAATGAACAGGTGGTTACAGTGTTTGTTGAACCACTTTTCACTACATTTTTTCCACTTCAATATCTACACTATCTAGGCTACTTTTTTTTCATTTCCCTATCCCCTAACTACCCAGCTGAAGAAGGCAAATTTATTTCAGAACATTGGCCTGAGTGTGGTAGATGCCAAAGCACTTTACACACAGTGCCTTCTTGCAAGGCACACACTCGGTGCTGACACATTTGCTTTTTCTGCTCTTCAGCTGATCTCATGTCACACCACTGGCTCTGTCTCTGGCATAGTGCAGGGCACATTGCTTATATCTCTTCTTGCAGGTCAAGGCAGGTCAGGAATCCTGGTCACAAGGTGTCTCCCATTAAGCCTGTTGTGCTCACCATTGGCTTCTTGCCTCTGCTGGTTGCTGTCATCCTCATCATCCTGCAGCCCACTTTCAGCCATCTGGTGACATACAGCCATCACAAAGTTCTGCAGTTTCCATGGCTTTTCTCCCCTTTCTGTGTTTGTTGAACACAATGCTGGCTTGAACCATAACCACAGACAACAAGTGGAAGCCAAGCTTCCTCCACTATTTGACAGTTTCCTGTGAAAACATATGTATGAGAGAAGCTGATCAGAATGATCAACCCCTCGCATGTGTTGGATGTAGTCCACTACAGCCTTGGGTTTCATCTTCTGCACCCTCACAGCAACTTTGCTGTTGCTGGTCACAGGAACGGCTTCATCGGTGTGCTTGGTGGTTAGTAGGTACACGTCACGCTTGTCCTTGTATCTGATGGCCACCAGATTTCCATTTCTCCTGTAGTCAGTCTGACCTGTTGTCATCTTTTGTTGGATAAGGTCCTTGGGCATACCAATTCTGTTTCTGCGAACTGTGCCTACAACCACTGTGTCTTGTGCTGCCATCTTATTATTAAAAATTATTACACCTGTCCAGATTATCTGCATACACTGTGTAGCCTTTCCCAAGCAGTGGTTCCATCAGTCGCATGCACACCTCAACTGGTTTGTTGCTAACGCCAGGTTCCTGGCACATTACCTCAAAGTTGTAGATGTATCCTGACTGGGATTTACACAACTCATAGAGTTTTATACCCCACTTCACTGGTTTCTTTCATGTAAACACGGAAGTGCAGTCGTCCTTTCCAGGGACACATGGCTTCATCTATGCTGACATCTGAAGTGGGTGTGTAGACTTCTTTGAAGTGCTGCCATGAAAAAGTTAAAAAAAAAATAATAAACAACTATAACCTATGTTATATCACAATTTTCAATACCTGAAATAACAGAAAAGACCTTGTTTTTTCACCACTGACTGGAAATAAAAGTGCACATATGGCACACAAGTGCAAACAAGGGTGATTTCACACATGAAACTTGAAAATATGCTAATGCTGTGTAATGGAAAGGGTAAAAGGGAAAATGGATTCAAAATGACAAGTGAATAAATGAGAATCTTACCTTGTTCAGGTGATTAAACGATGGGCGAATCTTATGAAGGGGGTCATGACCTGGCTGACCTCGAGGCACAGACACCGAGTTGTCATTCAAGTGGAAGAAGGAAAGAATGGAAAAAAATCTTTCCCTTGTCAGTAGCCATCCTGCGAAGGAACTGTCCAACACCAGTAGTCTTTCATACTTGGCTTTTTGACAAAACCCATATGAATTATGATAGCCAAGAATCTCTTTATCTCTGATTGTGTCACAGTTTTCCCTGGCATAAGTATTTGACTGCCACATCATCAGCTTTATTATTTCTGGTGTTATGAAAAGCTGATAATAGTCCAGGGGGGTACTGCATCAACTAACTTCTGCATCGGTTAGTCCAGGTGAGCCGGTGAATGGAATTATGTTTGGTACATGGTGAAAATTCTTCACCCAGCCTGCACTAACGTTCGTGTAGTTATCCAGATCTGGATTTTCATCAGCATCCTCTTCATAGGTTATTTGTTGGGACTCTGACTGAAATTCTGAACCCCCACCTCCGCTTCAGTGTCTCGACTTACTTCTTGTTTCTCCTCTTCTAAATCTGTGTCCACGGACACAGAGAAGTCGGAGTCACTTTCGTCACGTTTTTCACTGTCACTTTCGCTGCTAGTAACATTCAGTTCGTCCAGGATGCTGAGAGCTGCTGACAGACAAAGGGTCCTCTTTCCACGTGTGGCCATTTCAAACGACGGAAGTAGAATGAAGTAGACCTGGCGAGCCGCTACACTTAATCTCGTTTGGCAAGCCGAAACTGTTTCCGAAACTCATTTAGACAGTGCAGGGGAATGCAGTGCAGTGATATAAAGCTTACCTCCCTTACACTGTTAAATGCGTCGCTGCAAATTTGTTAATTTGTCGCAAGTTTGTCGGTTACGCGGAGTCGCCAGTTGGCTAGTCGTCGCAAGTTAGCCAAACCCAATGGGGTCAAAGAGTTAAGACTCTCTTCCCAGCCATTGTACGTGTTAAGAAATGATCACCAGTGCTTATTTTGAGATAATTAATTAGGTCTTTTCATGTGTGTGTGTGTGTGTTGGTTTTTTTTTGTTTTTTTTTGAGAAATTCGGATGTGTATGGAGTGGGACAAAATCCCTAGGACAAAAATATCCTGCAAGTATTTTTTTTTAAAGATTGGATCTCAATTGTACAGCGAAGGCCAGTTATATAATCCGTATTTGAATGTAATGATATTTCTTTTGTGGTAATTGTTTTTAAAACATTAATATAATTTTAGAATTCTATTAAATGAGAGAAGGGCAATGTTCAATAGGTATAAAGTAAAACAAAAAGTAAAGCAGAAAATCAAGCAAACCTGTTTATGATGACACTTAAAGAGAAAAGAAACGGGTGACTGTGGCTTGGGGGGAATAAAGGTAACAAAAAAGAGAACATGGCCAAACGAGGGAAACAGGAGAGGAGGAAGAGGAGAGAAGAAGTGGGTGGAGGTGAGTGTTTTAAGTTCAGTCCTGTTGGGGATGTAGTACCGAAGTGGGAAATAAAATGAGATTCAATGTCTTCGTGGTCTATAGAGTCTCCAGTAATTTGCCAAATTACACAGATTTACATGTTGTCCAGAGTGTGCCATGGAATGTTAAAGTGTCTTCCCCCTCTCCTGTTTCCCTTTGTAACAACCCTCTCTCCTCATTTCTCTTCCCCCCCCCCCCTCTTTACCAGCCCCTATACGACAGGTTTCCATTGTATGCCTCCTCCTCACTGATTGGTGGTCTAACATGCTCTCTTTTCTCCACGCACCTCTTCCCCTCACTTTCCTCCTATCCATCGACCCTGCATGACCAGCATCTCTGTCAGCTGAGTGATTTTTTTTTTTAGTTTGTTATTTTGTTATTTGTTGTCTGTGCCGTCCTCAAGAAGGGGCTGTGCGCTGGAACGTTAACTTCTGTTTGTCCTAGTCTTGCTTGGCCAAGTTCTCTTTGTTGTACCGGAAACCTAAGTGTCAAACATTTCTGTTAAACTCTTCCCTTCCTCGTGTTATTTTACATCTAAATGCAACACTGTTTTGTTTCTTTGATCTGTTACAGATTGTCTTCCAAGGTAAATGAATTTGTCGAATTTTCTTGGCCACAACTTAGTCTTTAAATTGTTGTTTTATTTTATTTATAGTTAAGAAGTTTTTTTAGTCTTATACGAGCTGTATTTTTTTTTCCCCAAACGCTGACCTTTAATTTCTACAACTCTTGTTACAAGCTGTAAAACATTAACAAAGGTTAAAACCTTCATGTGACAGAAATTCACTACTGTCATCTTACATGCACATTTCCCATCTGTTGTCTGTTTTTTTTTAAAAACTGATTTCTCATTTATTGCTCTCACATTGCTGACAACACCATCTTTCCCCTTCATGCTTATGTATCAACACTGAAAAGAGGTTTATAAAATGAGTGTATTTACCAGCGTCATCAGTAAAGCAATATGGTCTGTAAAAGTGTTTCTTTGACTGCGTGTTTCATTTCTAAACTGTGGTTTTAATTTCAGGCATCTTAATAATTTCTTTCAGTTCAATCCATTTTCACATTTTAATAAATGCGTTGTGCTATATTCTTTGTCGGCATTATGACAATATTTATTAGAGGCTGTCGGTGCAAAAATCATTTTTAGTCCATTCCAGTCTGTAGATATTTATATTTAACACTTTATGCCATATCATCCTGTGTTGGTTTATTTTTCAGGTTGTGGGAAAATAAAAGAAATATAAAACTGCCGGCCATGCCTGTGTCGAGCTGATTTGGACGAGGCTGTAGCATTTCACAAAGTGTAGACCATGGGTTACTTGTTTTATTTGAAAAGATAGGCGAGAATAGAAGGCTAGCAAAATTAACGATGATGATAAAATCGATAGCAGAGTGATCAGAATCCCATCCTTCTACTTACACTGTGTCTGTAGTCTACCCGAATCATTACACACCAATTTAAGCTCACCCACCATGACATTTTACTCTTTGTTGATGCTGTACAAATCTTTTTCTGTTGTGCATGTCAGATTAGAAAGTTAATTAAAATGTCATCTTTAACTTCAACCATCAATTTTAAAATATATATGTATTTATATTGACAATCTTTGCATCAGGCGTTGATCCTTATTTTCAGTTATGCATTAAACTATTTTTTTGCGAGAGCCTCATTATTAGCAAGAAGTAATGACGGTTTATTTAGTCAGCTTGCCAGACCGTAACAGTGCCCAGAAATGGAGGGGAGGTTAAGGTTGGTGCGCAATGTTAGAACAATGCAATTGGGCAGGATCTACAATAAAAATTCATCCGCTTTCTTTATTACTGAAGTGGATCTCCTTATCTCAAATTGAAAGCAGTACATAGACCGACTGACATTTTTTAAACTGTTTACATATTTCGTTTTTGATTTGGGATTTTGTGATATAACAAACACGGAACCTTGTTAAATTTGAACAGCTGTCTGACAGAAGGCCTGAGAGTCTACACTGGAGGTTTTTATAAACAAAATATCTAAGCAATGTAACGCTCTCACATTTTAGTGATTTTTGACATGCACAAAACATGGTTTTTAGTTCCTTCATATTTGCGAACTGATTGGCCACCAGTTACTAAAGGAGCTCGTCGTAAAACTAATGTCCAGTGCAGTGTCAGGCCACCATAGCACCTTTCGGAAGTATCACCCAGCACATGGCTGGTCCTGAAAGGCTAGCCCCATTATGCAGCTGGTGCCTCTAGTCATACGAGGGTAGGAGTATAGGGACAATAGCAATATCGTTACAGGATGTTGGTAGCCGTTTAGTGAATAGAAGTCGGCTAACCGTCCATCTACCAAGGTCCAAATTTGTCCTAGTCAAGTCAGTTTTGGTTTTCTTGCCTTTGCCCACCAAATAGGTGTGCTTTGGGTCAAGGCATAAATAAAGGTACGTACTACACTATTGTGGATACTGTTGATACTGATGTGTTTAGGAATGTCAATTGTTTCTTCCAGACATTCCTTGGCTTATAAGTGTTTATTCGAGTTATACATTTGCAAAAGAATTTATTTGCATAGGTGCTATAACACCAAATGTAACTATAATGATTATTTGAATTTTGCAAACAATCTTATTAGTAGCTTATAATGATTACATTTGATAGACATAAGGGGAGGGGGCAAAAGGAGAGGTTTAGAGGGAGAGACAATTGCGGATGGGGGAGAGAGAATGCTTACAGTCAATGTATGTATATTATACTTAGCCACGAACAAGTTTGGACTGTATTGTTTGCACATAACTCAAAATTTGATAGTGGATAACAATGTTGTAATTGAAAGCTCACAATTGAATTTATTGCTTGTGTGAGTGTAAGTGTCTAGTTCAAAGTAAACTTAGCTGAGGGTCGAAAGAAGGGGACCTGGCAGATCCTCAAGAGAAGATCTGCCAACCCTTTCTTTATAACGACGCTAGTCTTCACACAGCTAACCCTCGGTACACGTGTTCATACAGAGGATCCCTAGTAAATGTAATCAGCCTGCTCACTAAGCTAGTGCTGATCACTTGGATCCAAGACAAACACAACATAGGACAGCTACATGGAATCATCAAGATGCAAATTATAACTAATAACAAATGAAGACAGAGTGGGCTGATTACATTTACTAGGGTATTTATGTCAGGTATAATATTTTGCTTCAGACTCTGTCAGAGAGAGGAAGAAAGAGACAGAGTATGCATCATTGGTAAAGATACTATTGCCTCAGTAGTCTGCACTACTAGTAACAGTTTACTTTAACTGTGCAGTTCATACTGTTACTAGTTCTGTGTATAACATGTAAGCCAAAACTTCTATACTTTTCCAGTTATAATTTTTACTTGTGGCAGGCATTTTGCAGCAGTTAAAATCCCCCTGGATTGATTCGTGCTTGAAATGGTGATTAGAAAATCGGATGGTACCACACAACCCCATAAAAGGTATAGCAAGTGGTGGCTTGCTCTTGTGACAGTTGTAACTGCGCATAGTTTTCTTTCTTATAAACTTTAGTCAATGTGAGATGCCATTAAATGACATTAAGGTTGCAGGGAATAAAATATCAACAGAACTTTTCTCACTTGCAACTGCCGCAAGAATAGGCTGGCACTTGTTATGCCTTTCAGCTTTGTCACCACCTGGTGACTGGGTAGAGTACAACACCCCATTGAAAAGCAGGTCACTGAACATCTTGTAAGGCATTGCTTTAGTCTGTCACTGAAATATGGTTGGCTTGTATGTAAATTATCTGAATTTAGTTAGACCCATGCCGTATGTTTTATGTCACAATGTTGTTTACTCTGCTCTCCAGTTTGAAAAACATTCCCACCTTTGCCTGATTCCAAGCAAATCAAATCATTGCTAACATAGTTTGTGAATGATCTGTTTATGTTTTGGTTCCCATTTCATTTCCTTTGAATCTCTGGGCTGCATCGTGTGGCAAAGAGTCGGATATTGATAGGCCAGCATCACCATCATTGTATGGTTCAGGCAGATGACAATGTGTGTGTCATCTGTATCTTATGTTGCTGGGAGCCCTTCTTACGGACTCCCAGATAAAAAGTACAGTAGAGACGAAATGGAGGGGCAGATACAGATTGTGAATCTCCAGCTCTTGGGGTCCAAGTGACCCCTGTCCAGTAAGGAGCTTAATTTTTATTTGTAATGGTTGTATTTAAATAAAATTGTATGTCAGTTTGTTTCCCAGTGTTTGTGGGTATAAGTGAAAATCAGGAAGGCCCAATATATTGTCCCTGTGCATATCATTTAACAGAACAAAATGTGCTTTCATGGCTCAAACTGCAAAAATTTTGGCCTGTAAACCAGAGTCACTTTCTGCAGTTCAGGAGTCTGGAAACCCTTTTTCATAAAGGACTTGCTGAAAAAAAATTTTGTAACATTTTTTTTAATGCAGGAATTTCCATTTCCTTCAGATAAGGTTTTACAATGGAATCAGGGCCAATGTTCATATGAGAGTTTTAAGCTGCAGTTGAATAAAATTCTACATGTATAAAGAAAGTGACTTTTTCCTCCTAGTCCCCACCACTCCTGTTTGTGTGTGTGTCAAGGACTACTATAATCCTTATAGTAGTCCTTGGTGTGTGTGTATAGTCTGTTGCTTTTGCTGGACTGTCATTTGCTCAAGACCACGTAGATTTGGTTTTCTGTTTTATGGACAGATGATGATTCATGATTGGTGATGATTCATGATGGTTGGATCGACGATAGATGGATGATGGATGGATGATGATTTACATTTATAGAGCCCATCACCGCGTTCAGCAAAATGCGCTTCGTACGTTTGACCCACAAGTATGTATGTGCAGACAAACGGTAGAAAACTGTACAAACTTTACAAGCTATACAAACTTTGGTCATGCACTGCTCGGGGTTCACGAGGCCAATCTGTGTGAATCACTACATGTGACGGGAGTTTGACAGAGAAGAGAAACACACACAACATTCGTCGAGAACAAACATGACTTGTTTATACACATCCTTATGGTCCTTATAAAGATGACTACAGCTTCTAAACGGTTTATTAAAACCGGACTCAGGCCAACATTTGTATCTGGACCGCACGTGTTAACAGAGGTTTATTGTATTACCGCCTTTTTGACTTCTTTCATTTTTTTTTCCTTCCTTGAAGACTCAGGGGGAATAACTCTATCGTATGACACAGGACATTTCTCCCCTTACATTTCATGTTTGCTTATGTATTTAACAGCAAACCCCACCGTCAATCCTCCTTCAATGGTTTGGTATTTTTTTCTTTTTCATTTAGCACAGCAACACGATTAGACCTACAAAGAAACGGAAATTGTAAAGAATGTTCCGACATTGTAAAGCTTCGCTGTCCGCTATTCGCTTCATCATAATTGTGCACTTATGTATGAACCACGAAGCCACTTAACTTTCCCGACATGTTACATTCAAGATTTTTTTCTCTTATTTCCCTTTGTGACCTAAACACAGTTCCTAAATAGAACCACCTGGCTTTGCACAGTCTCTGGTCGCTTCTCTGTCCAGGTTTTTTTTTTTTTTGTTTTGCTGAAAAATTTAGTTTAAATTTAACTCAAATCCTAATTTATAAACGGAGGCGATTAAGGTATAGAATAAAGGTACAAGGATTTGTCTATTGTTCATCATTCAAGAACAGATTTTGATGTGGACGTGTACCGAAGATTTTCTGTAAAAGAGGGCTTTAGTACGTTAATTTGTACTTTGATGAACACCAGTGAGAAAGTTCCCAGTTTAACGTCTCAACACTTGTTTATCCACACTCTGCTGTTTTTATCCTATCTAACCTCTGTCAGTATACGATGAAACTATTCTGATCGAGACTGACTCGTTATCATTTTTAAGTTCTGAAAATGTCAGATATAATCTTTGCGCACACCAATGCCCCTATTGTCACGGCGGGCGGGTACCTTATCTTATTGGACTCGACTTATCCAGAATTACTGGACAACGTTTATGGTGATCTCGTAAAATGTAGATTTAATTTAGCAATCGTCACCAAAACCTTTACTGCTTTAGGTCAGTGGTTTCTAAACCAAAGGGTGACGATGCTGTGAAATAATGTGAACAACTAGAGCAATCTTCCGAGGGAAAAGATTCTCATACTTCGACACGTTCGCTCAGTCTCTCACAGGCAAAACACTACTAGCTCAAGAGCCCCCACCCTCGTAAATCACACAACTGCAGCGAACTGTTATTCAACATATATTTCAAAACACTAACTGGCTCGACAACATCAAATATCTACAAAGTATTTACAAAGAATCAC
>SMGT01006197.1:14851-28460 GCA_004794575.1 Lanistes nyassanus
AAATAGCAGGATTGTTTCTGATTGGCTGACACGCTTGCAACATTTTGAGCCCCTGCTGGAAAATAGCGCGGCGTGTGATCCCCTAAAATGTTGAGAGGCCTCCCTGAAACATTTCCGCTCAACGTTGCAACTTCCATATATGGTAAACATTGCAGAGAACATTGCAAGTGTAGGAAGCCCTTTTACAACCATTTTTATGACCGGAAGAGCAGTTAAGAATGCTCATGCAACCCAGCCCAGTAGTCATGCCCAGTCAGCTCTGGTCTGGGGGTCCTACAAAGGATTCTGCATGGCAGCACCGATCCAATTTTTGTTTTGCAGATAACCTTTCTGGCGCCTCCCAGCCCCCTGGCCATCAGCCAGCAAGTTAGATTGATCAGTGACCCTTGGCTGGGCTCTAGAACAGTTTTAGGCTGGCCGGACGGTCACTGCAGCACCGTAGTTGTATGTCTGACGCTGTTTCAACCTGTCCGTTCCACAAACAGCTTGGTGTATCTCAAACGAACAGACATCATCCAGCCAGCGAGAAAAGATAGGATGTGTGCGAATTTACAGGCTGCCCTTGTCACACTGTTAACGATTTGCTCTGATTAGTGCCAGACTTCTGAAATTCTTTCTTGTTAAAAGCGTCATTTACCCAAAGGTGTTTCAAAATACTTACTAAGCAGTTTCCTTCATCTAAAAACGTTCTGCGGCTATAAGGCTACATGTAAACATTTTTTTTAAAGAAAATGAGATCGGAGATCCCTGTTACTAGTTGAATGGTCGAATTGTTCGATAAGTAAAGAAAGTGAAAAGAGTAGGAAACTAAAACAGATAATAGTTGGAGCAACAAACCCCTTTTTTTTAAAAAAAACGAGTGATGATGAAGGCAAACCGAATTATTTTCCCTGAAACCTATCATTGTAGCAGGCTAGGTGGCGTTCTGACTCGCTCCCTGACCTGCCGTCTGCCGCCAAAACAATGGCCGCGGCTGGCGATCAAAGAACTGGCTGTGCTTTTATCGCGCCTGATTACCGCTCACGCACCCCTCCTCTCGGACCTGGTCCCGCCCCCGCCCTCTCTCCTCCCGCCGAGGGAAAAGGTCCCCTGAATATGTAATTACGGCGCAGCGTGGACGCTCTTCCTTCGTTTCCTGATTACCACTGGGGCTTTTCTGGCGGCACAGGAAAGCGGCGAGTAGGGTCGGTGTTGAAATATTGGGGCCGTCAGGGGCTGTTATTATCTGTGACACGCTAAGCGCTAGCCACGTAATTGCCCTTGAATCACTCCCGTTCACAACCAGTGCTAGAAAAAAATGTCGGGTGGAGAAAGCGAGCAAGAGGGAGAGAAACGGAAAGAAAAATAATAATTTTAAAAAGTTGAGATTGGTCCACTGTCAGATAACGCTGTTTTAAGGAGCGGGTAGCGTGAAGAGAGGATTATGGGAAGAACTGTGCGCGACTCTATCTGAAGAAGCAGGTATGATGGCGTCAAGTTTTCCTCAGCTGCAAACCAAAAGTTTTTCTTAGGAGCCTGCAAACTGCGAGCCGCAAGGTGTGCAAGTGGGTGTCACGTTTGCCAGTTAATAAAATAACAGTGACGGTGGTTTACCGAAACAGCTGTACACAGGGAAAGCAATTCCAAACGGAGATTTTGCGATAGAGAACTTTTCGGCAGGCGAGGCGTTGTGACTAAGTTTAACCATGGACCTATAACGACATAACCGCGTGCACACGCACACATACGAACGCACACACTCTCCCTCCCTCTCTCAATATTCGTGAAATCTTTAACATCGAAGTTTATTAAATCAATGCCTTAACTATCAGCTCTTCACAGATTTAAAGAAAAGTACCATCGTTCTCTTCATGTTTCTGTTTTACGATTGAAAGAAAATGGTAAAGAAATAATGATTTTCTTACAATGATAATTACAATAATTATGACGCAAGACTACTAGCATTTTAATAATAATGGCAAAACAATTTAATGCCTTAACGTTTGCAAAGCGATGTGACTCAAGGCAATGATTAAGATGAATAGTGCTAACGACGTAAAGACAGTGTCGGCGAATCTAGTGAAAAGCGAAACAATTAACATTCGCAGAAAAGAACTGGAAGATTCGTGTTCCCGTTCGTGTTTGTACTGTGCAAAAAGTCTCTTAACATGTCCATTAGAAGAATACCAGATCAAGGGTCGTCTGAAGTACATAACGGCCTGTAACTGTCAGTTGCAAGTCAAAGCAACAACCGAAAACTCAACATAAAGTTGTTTCTCTGTGTACTCGAGTACCTTCTGGTCTCGCATTTCAGTGCACAAGCGCATTTTGTATTCCATGTGGATATGGTATGCCCCAAGTAAGGCACGCTAGACAGTTTTAAGATAGCTGATTGTGTGAATTAGATGTTGTATGGAAGGTGTTGATTTTGTAACGTATTTATATTTATATATATACCTACTTTTTTTGCTGGAAGACCTTCGACTACTATATGAGCATAGTGTTGCCCTTTGTGACTAGTGTCCTAGTGCTTTGCATCAGTTAGTTGTTGTGTGCAACTGTTATTCGGGATGTGGGATCTCCGGGCGACTGTTCATAAGACTGCCCCGACACGTCACTCAGTCCAGGAAAGGGCGCTAAGCGGAGGACGAGAACTCACGGAATGTGAGGGAGGTAACCGAATGGAAAGAATGGCAAGCAACGGATTGGAGTGAGATGCGGAGGTCCGGTCCAGTGCAGTACCTGCTGACCACAGAACGAACTTGCGCACGAGTTCAGAGGTCAAGATTTGACCAGGAGTGCGACATCGTGGTTTAGGGCTAAGGTAGGGGTTTCTCTATGAAAAGGAGTCGGACTAAGTTTTACCGCCAACCGTCTGGTAGAAGGATACCAGCGTTACCACTTTGGTAGTCTTCGCAAGTATACTTAGGATAGGAGTGCGAAACTGATCTCATTCTTCTCTCTCACCCTTCGCTCTCTCTCTCTCTCTCTCTGTTCTCCTCTTACTGCCTTCCAGTCACTCCGTCTCTCGTTCACGTGAAAGAGCACAAGCGCGCGCACACATGCACATCCATGCACGCATGAAATACTCCGAAGAGTACCTCATGCCTTCTCTTTATGCATGAAAAAATCAACTTTCCCAAGGAATACAGTTTCAACGAAGATTGTCCTTCTGCTCGAAGCAGAATGCCGAAAGTAGACTTCCTGCTACAGTGGTGATAATGTACTTATGTCCGGTAAGCACTGGTGTGTGCAGTGAATCGCAAAAAGGTTGGATTTCGGCACCTTACGGAATAAAATCCGATCGAAATGCCATCTAGCCAGCCACTGAAAGACTATTACCAGTAGCAGCCTAAGGGGATCAAATCCCGAAGTCATGTCTAGCTTCCAGACCTTCCATGCAGAAGTCCGGTGTTTCACGGGTGAACAAGTCACACGATCGACAGAAATCCTGCGCCAAACACTGAAATGTGTGACTACCTGGGGGAGTGGAGAAAGAACCTGCACAAGTCTTCTCTGGAATGCCGACAGCGGGAGCCCGAAGGTCCCTCTAAATTAAGATCAGTAAGGTGGTCCCGTGACCTTAAGGTCGTAGGGAAGTCGGGATGTTTGAGCCGACTACTTTTCAGTTGGCCAGCATCGTGAGGGCGGTACCCATCTCTCCCTCGCTGCCTTACCTTCCCTTGCAAGGCCCCTCTCCCTCCACAAAATCTGGACACCAAGATGACGTCACCTCTTTTAATATCGCGCAGGCGTGAGCAATAGTTCGGTGCGCGTGCGTTTCTTTCAAAGTCCCGGCGAGTAACAGTGAGGTAAATGTTTCCGAAACAAAATAAGCGAGCTGGGGTTTCACTTTAAGATGACACTAGCGCTAAATGACTAGAAACCCGTCCACACTTACAACAAAAACCAGTGATGATCGATTGATCGAAATTACATCGGTACAATACTAAGTGCTAAAGGAAACGTTTATCTAGATCTTCAAATCATGTGCTTCATACATCAATAGGCGAGGATGAAAGCTGATCCCAGAACAGTACAAAAACAAGTTTCACCCCAAATTGTCCAGAACACCAGGACAATGCATCACCAGGAGATTCTACACAGTCGCTTCACCCACCAACCCAGCTCATTCACAAGCCTCGCTTCGAATGGCCTGCGGCAAACTTTGCGAGACGAATGCTTCTTCCATAATCGATAGGGAAGGGGAAGAAAATGCGATTAGCGGACGTACTGTCGAATACTGTAATAGCTTTTACGTGCACTGGAGAAAGTAATCGTAACTTACATAAAATCCTTATCGCGCTAAGTTATCTTGCTCATATTCCAAAGGATTATGTAGGAGTCTGTCAACAGTCACGACTCATTAACGACTCAAGCAACACGTACTATAATTACAGCATTACATATTGAGCTTTGTATGGTTCACCATCTTATCTTCCGGTTGGGGTGTTGATGAGGGACCCAATGTTCTTAATGAAGACTAGAAACCACAGTTACCCCAGGACACAAGCGTGAAATGCCAATGTCTTGATCCCTATCAGACTTCACAAGACGTTAGAAAGCCCGTTAAGCCGCTGCGTAGCGACGTCAAGTCCATCAGGAAGATGAGGGCAGGCCAGTCTGGCACCTAGAGATGCAGAACGCCCGGAAAAATAAACGCATGTCGTGGACGTGGCGGGAGAAGAGGGGAGGAAACGATCGTGAGCAGAAGCATGTTCTGCTGTCAAAACGCGGCGTCTCCACGGTTCAATCGTGTGATCAGGGCCTTGTCCAGGTAGGGTCGCGCCAGAAGTTCCGCACTGCGCCCAAGCGCCTGTAATGGTCGAGATGCTAGCACCTGGGGTCACCCCAGCAGGTCCGGTGACCCCTCTGTGACACTGGGGAAGACGATGTCGATGTCAGACGACCGATGACCTTGGTTGAGGGCGCTGTTGCTGGAGCCTGAGCTGGTGCTTAGCGTCTCGTTGCTGCCGTGGAACACGTCTGCAGGCACAACGCACAGACAAGTGAATATAATGCGTCTTACACACGCACGCACGCACAGACACTGGCATACAAATACGGACATATACATCCATGCACCTTTTGGCACAGGATCCCTGTCACATGCAGGTGAATACGGTCGTACATATAGGATTTAAAGCACGCATGCACCCACAGCCACACAAGTAGCAGGTATACACACGCACACACCCATGAACACAGCTATAAACATTTACAACCCCACAAGACACAGACGCACAACACAGTCAACTAATGCAAGCGTATTTTCTTTCTCTCTCTCTCACTCCCTTCCTCTAATCTCTACTGACCTCATGTTCAACCACGTTATAAAAAGGTAGCAAACAAAGGGGGTAAGTAGTCAAGTATGTAAGCAAGCATGAAATCAAGCCTTACAAACATCAAGTCAGACACACTCCAGTCAGAAAAATTATTTTACCCGTCCACATCTCCTCACATGCACTTATGGATATACTTCCCACAGCTCCAAACGCATTTACGGATATACCATTCACAAGCCCTCACACGCACGCAGGGATACATTAATAAGTAAAAAAAAAAAAAAAAAAACCCTCAATGAAGCTTATTGACCCTCCATTCTGATTCGAACAACACTAAAACATCAAAAAGAGACTTCTAGTGTATCCCTCTGCAAAATAAAATCTGCACCCCGCCCCCTTCTGTTTATACATTATTTTTTGCAATCTTCTGCGGTTCATATCTCACACAGACGGCTTTTCCCGCTAGAGAGCATTACATCACCACTGGTGTGATTTTAGTCATGCGTGAAAACAGCCAGAAACATAAACAAGTTCACAAGGAGAAAGTGGGAGACAAAAACTCTGGTTGTGTGTCAAATGCAGGAAACAATGAACAGCATTATTCGTCACATTAATGTGACTTGTAACTTGAAACAATAAATCTCAAAATTTTTATCACGTATCACGTTTTAAAGCAGTGAAGTGTAAACAATAGTACTGACAACTCATACAGCCGAGTAAAACAAAATATGTCTGCAATTAGCACAGAGGAAAATGTACAAAATTTGTAAGCAGATATTTCAAATAATGAGTACTATCAGTCATAGCGTGTTAGCATCAGTAAACATTTAACAATGGAACTAATTTCTTGTTAAAGGAGGAAGCAAAGGACATTCTTATTTTTTTGTTTTTAAATACATGCAAGATAGCGAGAGAATAAGCAAAGTTTAGAAAAAGGAGCAATCGCTACTGTTATTGTTCATTTGCTTAAAAACAATTATCAATGTCGCTGACACCGTTTGAAATGCACGTTGTATCGCTTATCCTGTTTATTTTTCTAAATTGTCAAAACAAAAAGACATGGAACCAATATTTTAAAGTAACGGTATGTGTATAGGACCACGCGCGCCCCCCGCACACACACACACACACGCAGAAATTAATCGGGAGATCTGCCATTTCTGTACATGCAACACAAGGTGAATGCAAGAAACGTGTCATAAGAATCACATACAGCAAACGGAGAAGGAAAAGGTGTTATTTCAGACTTTAAAAAAAACCTAATCGACAGAATCGATGTACTGAGTGCGTCCCATAAAACAAAATGTTTCCTCAATTTCGCTCTAGGATTCTAGGTCTCGAATGACCGATGTACCAGCTGGAGACTGTAACAGTGCCAGTCTGAAGGGGTGATTAGTGCTCAGGAGACTACGGGTTATTACCTTCACGATTTCCGCCCAACACAGCACGCTCATAAAGGGCTAGTCCGCCTGTACTGCAGTAAACAATGACGACAACAAAAAGATACCGCCATCTTTTCCTCCAGCCAGCCATCGATTTAAAAAAAAAACTGGCAGAGGTAAGGTGTTGTTCGGGGGTGTTCTGTTGGTGGACAAGCCGACGCGCAAGGAAAGCTCTTGATGTGAGTAAACAGGCTGAAGTGACTAGTCCCGCAGCGATAAGGCTGACACGTTCATGTCTCCTGCTGCAGTTACGTCGGCCCTAAAACTGGTTCCCAGCCACAAATCGTGGAAAAAGGTGGGAATTTAGCCTCTTCCCAGATTGTCACCGCTGATTCACGCAAAACCCCTTCCACCACCACCCCCTTTTTTTTGGGGGGGGGGTATCCTTCAAAAAGGGAAGGCCAGCGTAGGATTGGAACCTGCTTTGGGGCAAGAAAAGCAAACGCGGGCGGTGGAAGGGGGGTCGGGGAGGGGAGGAAGGCCTTCAGGACGTCTTTGATAAGATCGGATCCTGGCATCGCTACCAGACGACGCCGACTGAGGGAAGGGTCCCCCGTCAAGTAGTGCCCCCTACCAGCGGCTCGTCAGGCGACAGCACTCGCTCCTGTCTCACCTCGCACCCCGCCACAAAAGCCCTGCTCAGCTACCAACCACTTGTGTCCAGAGCCCACTAATGCGTTCTCGCGCTCGCCAAAAGGTAAGTCAGTCCGGGCTGTTCTTTCCCGCCCGTGCCCGCGGCCTGTAATTACCCCCCATCAGCTTGGCCGCCCCGCCCTGCGCTGTCGCACGTACCCCCGCCACCCGGCCAACACTCAAAGCCTGTCAGCACACCCCCTTGCGCGAGCTCTCCAGCCAGGCGCCGGGTCCACACCCCCGCTTACAAAAAGTCAATTATCGCCGCTGGAGTGGCCTCCTCTTGTCAAAACTACTTACCTCGTCCCACCACCGGTGACACCAGAAAACCGAGGCCCGTGACAAGCTTGGATGCGCGCGCCTCGGCCGGCCGGCCAGTCGGTGCACTCCGATGCGACAAGCAGGTCGGAGGAATTCGGAGGGTTCGACTTCAAGACGACGCCGAACTGCCCACGAGGCGAGTTCCGTGAACGCGAGGAAAGGGGTCGATCGCAGGAGCATTGACGCCGTTACCTCGCATCTCTCGCCTTCCTCGCGTCCACAGAACTCGTTTCTCACCTTTCGGGCTGCACGTGACGACTGACAATGCGACGTGAGCATGCGCCCCGCACACCACCTGTCGTCTGCCACGATGCTAACTGCTGCCGTCCGACTGACGTCTCTCTCTTCAAGATCTCGTCTCCGACGCACGCCAATTTCTCGAGTGACTAACTGCCAGGCACCGACTGACTCCTGCCGTCCCCAAGCAAACGGCGGCGACAAAAGACCACCACAGGATCTGGCGCCGGCCTCTCGCCCGCCACGGACCCTCCCTGCTCTACTTCTACCCCATACTTACCTACCCTAGCGGTAGACTACCTGCGGAAGAGTCAGACTGCAGCGTCCTCGTGACTAAATTTTCACTTGCGACTTTAAACCGCAAGTCAGAAAGCAGAAAGGGAGAGGGGGCGGTCTTGTTCGCGGTGATCTATGAAACTATTTCTTCCGTAAGACTGCAGCACATGAAATGATTAAAACTTGGCCTCTGTTGCTAGCTAGACAGTTACAGATTGCAAAAGCACATTTAAAATTGATCTTTAAAAAAATCTTTCATGCACAGTTCTACCCACATATCCTTGAAAAACTCGGCTAGGCTGTGGATTCCCCCTGTTCTTAGCACACATCGGGCGCTTGATTCCTTCTTGGACCCTCTAACTTTTCACTTTTCTTCATCACAGAGGCAGACACTTCATTCAAGTGACCAGAAAAGCTGGAAACCAGTGAGCAATATACCACCATCCAGCTGCGGAAACAGCTGGCAAATAAGCAGCAGCTTTGTCACGACAGTAAAGACTTTTACAACATCCAAACTTCACCATCACAACCCAGCCCCTCCACCAAAAAAGAAATGCACACCAAAGCCTCAAAAAGTATAGAAATGAACCATCATCTCAACGGCTGGGCACACATAAGCCATCCCTGGAAACTGCAGCGATGCTGTAAGCCAGGTGTTGTCAACTTGGGAATGAACATGGACAAAGTATATAAGTTCAATGAGGAAGCCAACACTAACGGCACCAAAGGAACTCTGGGTATGGCATCCTGACCAAGAGGCAAACACCACGACATAAACCCACGGAAGTGCACAACCGACAGGTGTGTGGTCGCTGACGGTGAGAAAATGACAGTCAATTATACCAACTACTAAAGCCTTAATAGAATAAACAACAATGAAGTTGTCCCATTTCCTACAATGTTGCTTAAATGAAAAAAATTACACTCCTCCGTTTGCCATTATTCAAGATTGCTTTAATTCCTCTGTTCATCAGACATGGCACCTTAATCCACCTCCTTGTGAATTACTGCAACATTTCTTCTTTCCCTGCCGTGTTTCCTGGTGTTAACCACGTGCAAAGCTTCCTGCAGTTTCTTTTACCCAGTGCCTGAGGAGATGCTGGTCCCAGAGAAATGGTTCTGTGTTGCTGTATGTGTGCATGCATGTGCACAATGTTTGCATGCACAAGGTTTGTGTGTGTGTGTGTGAGAGAGAGAGAGAGATGTCTAAAACAGTTATACAAACCTATCAACAGTGAAACCAATATTGACAGTGTACACAGAGCTGCCAAGAATAGAAAAAGGCAGTCGTACTTTCCAAGGTACACAGAAGCCGAACAAGTGAATTGAATTAGAAAAAGTTTGAGTTACACTACATTTTGTGTATTTTGTGTACATGCACAAACTAGAACAATGTTTCCCAAACATGTGTATCATTCAACTATCGATTAACTTCATCAATGGCCCAATTCACTGCACTTACTTTCCATTTATGCATCACATTCACTCCACTAACTGCCACCACCACACTACAACTTATCAGCCTGAGAAGTCAGACCAAACTGAATCAGACTAAAGAATACAAGAATAAATATAATACAGAATAAATTCATGCAAGTTACTACGATCCGTTTATTGTACACCATAACTTTTCTGGACAAAATAAATATAAGCAAAAATTACTGATGAACAGAGGTACATGTACCAAAACTGCAAGAAACGAACACAAAACACTTTAAACAAAATATAACTCATCAAAAAAAATAAAAAAGGTTCAAATGGTATAATAATAAATTGTGTGGTTTAAATGCCAATCCTAATGGAAACAAGACTGTTATACCCAAATCATCTTGGCTACATGGGCTTGTGCCACTTGCAGCAGAAAGGTAGGACTCATTGTAATCGCCCTCACAGTCACACACAAGCACGTTGCACCCTGTGCCCACACCATCAGCAAGGCTAGTTCAGTCCTTGGAGCAACTTTTGACATTCACATGTAAGATCTGACTCTGTCTGCTAGTGTTATGTCTCCATGTCTGCTACTGTGCTAGTGTTATGTCCACAAAATGGCTTGTGTCATGCGTCAATGTATGCATGCTCTATGTCTATCGGGTTTTTTTTAAAGTTCAGGATATAAGGCAACAATAAAATAGAGATGAGAAACATCATTAATAGCAAGGCCGCAAGATCCAATGTGACCCGGTATAGGGGAGATAATTCTGTCCTAAATTGTGCCATGTATTACCTCCCATTTAACTTTGGGTATCTCTTGCACAATTTAATCTTCCCCACCTCACATTCACCTTAGTCTATTTTTTTCCTAGTAAATGATAGCAGGAAAGGAGAATGAAAACAAGAGAAAGAATGGCGAAGAGAACAAAAGAAAGAAGAACCTAAACAAAATGATTGTAATAAAGGAAAAACATTCCTTTAATATATGATCCTAAGGATACCGGTGTTAAGGTCACAGAATTACATGCATGCCCATACCTCCACAAAATATTCCCACGTTTATTCTACAACACTGTGCGAGTCCACTGGCACAAAATCAACGTACCTTCAAGCCGAGTGCTTGTTGGTCCACCTTCTCCAATGGGGGATTCTGCCATGGCATCAGCTAATGTCTGTCGCAGCCTGTCATCTTCCTCTTCACTGCTGCGTGGATGACGCATTAAGCTTGATTCAGCAAACCCACACATGACATCATTAAGGTTTGGAGACTGATCAAAGCTGCCTGTAGGAGAAAATAAAGAATATCAATGAGCTATACTTGAAATAACACACATCTACTCAGAATAACAACATAAGGATAACATTTCTAATATTCTGCTTGCAGGGCTAAAGGCCTAATCTCCATCTCTCTGCAAGGGCTGGAGAGTACCCAGTTTAGAACTTGACCTGTGTTCTCTCCAAGCTGTGCCTATGTTCACATGTGTAGAGACCAGAGCATGGTGTGCGCAGAACAGCAGCGGTCCACAAAAAATCTGATGTGTTTTCATTGCGTTTGTATAGAATGTGCTGAGCTGCAATTTTGGGTTGTACAACCATTTTTGTGTGCATGCTGCCCAGAAAGAACACCAACAGTGACAACATCAGCTATCACCACAATGACAACTCACCTGCTTCAATCAACAAAGGTGCTGTGGCTGTGGATCGCCCAGGTGATGGCGTGTAGTCCGACCCCGATGATCGACGGTATGCCGGTCTTGCCACTGGCATGGCCATAGGACTGGACCGTGTAGGATGCAGTCTGTCACAGTCAGATGAAAAGCAAGATTAGATCTAGGCACAGTGTGGAAAATCCATACTCAACACTTACACAGCTAACTCCTTCGTCAGGGAAATTCACTGAATACAAAAACATGAGACAGCATCCTCTAATTTTTGGACCGTCTCTGCCTGGGCCCACATTTCCCAACATATCCAATCGTCACTAATATTTTCCCTCATCCTTTTTCACAATAGGTCTCACTACTGGTGAATAGTAAGTTTTCTAAGAAATTATCTCTGCACATAAAATAAATAATACCACACCACACCATGGCATACAACACCACATAACACCACACAGTGACACACAACACCACACAGTGACACACAACACCACATAACACCACACAGCGACACACAACACCACACAGCGATACACAACACCACATAACACCACACAGCGATACACAACACCACATAACAACACAGTGACGCACAGCAACACCCAGTGACACACACCTGAGGCTCTCCAGGTCGCACTGGTCAGCAATAATGTCCATGGTGGACACCTGTGTCTCAGGTGACTGTGACAGCAGGGACGGGGAAGATGAGGACAAAACAGTGGTGTTCTGAGTGTTCTGATATGTCTTAAACACAAACTGTGGGCCCATCCATAGTCGTCGATGAGGACCCGCGTGGGTGATTATCTCTACCTACAAATAAATATCAAAGATATCACCATGATATTGAAAAGCAATCTTATCTTTAATGGATTCAACCAGTATCTAGAGGCAGCGGGGGGAAAAAAGAGTAAATCATGAATAAGTCTGGGTAAATGTGAAGAGTTTAGAAGGTAGCACACCTCACCTGTCACAATTCAAACATGAAACAGAAACTATGAGTCTGTACCTGTGACAACCATTGTTCATCGAGCTCATCGCGACTGCTGTGATCAGACAGGCTATCCCGTGAGTCATAGCGCATGACCAAGCCTGGCTCAGCTGCATCTGTGGAAACCAACATGGCCCAAAATGGTGACTGGCTCTCCAGCATAATGGCGTGACCTACTGCTATCTTTATGTCTGAAGTCAGTACATGTGGTCTGAAGCGAACCTCTTAGCCTGTACTCTGCCTTTGGCAGGAGGGATACAAGGCAATAGATGATGATGATGATGATGATGATGATGATGATGATGATGATGATGATGATGACAACAACGATGATGAAGTTCTTAGTTTTACAGACACTGTGTCATAATTTGCTCTGTTCTAAACACCCACTTTTTAACACCCACTTTTAAGATGAGACTGACCGGCAGAAGGTGTCAGCTGTTGTGTCATCACTGCATCAGTAGCCTGAATGAGAGGACTGTTGGACACCAGCGGTGGTTTCACTTCTGGTGATGATTTGGGTCTGGAACACAAGTCATCCACTTCTTTTAAGAGGACCACTATAATGTCCTACACTTTTCAAAACTCTGTTCCCACATTCCTCCACCCCAAAGAACTGCCCTAAAAATATCAGTAAACTTATATTTAACTGGAGGTGACTAGAACCATTGACAGACAAGCACTGATAACCAAAATTTTAAAAATCCCCACTATAATCTATCATTTGTGTGACGTGACGGGCCGTACCTTAACTTACTGGACTCGACTTCTCAGAATTACTGAACACACTTTTATGGTGATCTCATAAAATGTAGATTTAATTGAGCAATCGTTACCAAAACCTTTACTGCAACAGGTCAATGGTTTCTACACCAGAGGGTGATGACGCTATGAAATAATGTGAATAACTAGAGAAATCTACCGAGCGAAAAGACTCTGACACGTTCGCTCAGTCTCACGCAGGCAAAACACTTCTAGCTCAAGAGCCCCCACCCTCGTAAAAGACACAACTGCAGCGAACCGTTATTCAACATATATTTCAAACACTAACTGACGCAACAACATCAAATATATCTATAGATTATTTACAAAGAATCACCTTGCTCTCGTGTCTAGGGTAAGACGCTGCCTGATTACGTCATACCACGTGGTATCTGTCACGTTACGGATGGTTTTCTGCAGCGCTATAGTTCCTGTATTGTTCATTGTATTCTTTTTAAGATCGTATTACGTCATTTCTTTCATTGAAGGGTTGACACGTTAATGACGCATAAAATTGTGTAATCGTAGAAGGAAAGACGTCACGCGTTCTTTCATAGAAACGCGTAGATATCAGCTTCAAGAAACCAATAGAAA
>SMGT01006197.1:29450-41034 GCA_004794575.1 Lanistes nyassanus
CACACACACACACACGCACTGTTACGTATTTGTTCAATTGCACCATTCTTTCCTCTACTTTCATTATTAATGTTCATAGTTCAATAAATGTGTAAAGTTATCTGGCCGTGTACCTTTTGGTTGAAAAGGTGAGGGTCTGCACTAGGCGTATGTTTCTCGTGTTTCCTTCCCTAGAATTCTAGCACACCCCACAAAACGTTACAGTATCAGACAAAGAAAATAATCAAACTCCAGAGGGGGAATCAAACTGCAAAAACGGCCTATGATCCCGCTCAATACACACATACAGTAAGTGACCGACAATAGAGCTCCTACTCTTGTCACTACTGAAACCACTACTTCTGCGATACACAACCCTGAAGCTATACAAACTGAATCAATAAGTGATCAACGACAGAGCACCTACTCTTGTCACTACTGATACAAAAACTTCTGCGATACACAGCTCTAAAGCTATCGATAAGTGACCAACAACCGAGCACCTACTTTTGTCACTACTGAACCAACTATTTCTGCGATTCACAATTCCAAAGCTACTCCACGACCAACAATGAAGCTATGACACGGCCACGATCAGCACTACACTCTTACCTCCCCTTGGCGTATTGCCCGGCCACTAGCTATGACGTCTCCTGTCTCCGGCAGGATAAAACCACCTATCTTAATTCAACCCGAGTCCCAGACTCTAAGATAAGTTTATGGTAAGAGCAGTCCTATAAGGCGCAACAGCAGTAGTCACTTACGGGTCTTTGTCTTGTAGACTTGTCGGCGAAATACAGCCCAGTGCAATCGCGTGATTGCTAGCTGAAGCTCTTTCGTCCTGGCTAAGATGGCGAGGGGTAGAGGTCCGTGGATCTACACGTGTCCGCTTCTCTTGGTCTTCCTACATTAACTCTCTCTCCATGTCCTGTCCTCTCTGTGTATCCCTCCCTGTAACCGCGTTTTTGCCTCCTTAAGTGGTAGGCGTTCTGACGCATTAACCTCGAGTAAACCGGTTCTGGTCAGACTAGGTGGAGCAGGGCAGCTGCCATGACCAATGGCGTATCGCTCACCTACCTAGGTGTGAAGAGAAGGGGAGGAGCTAGCAGGCTAAACTAAGAGTGACAGGTGATAACCTAGGAATGACATGTGACAGTTTGAAGCTAATAACAAGCAAGACATTTCATCAAAGGTGCATGAGATTAAATCTGTCACACTAGCAGAGTCTTAAAGTGTCTGTGAAGTTACGTTGCATATTTAGTGTCAATAACTCAATTTTTTAGTGATTAACTTGAATGTTCAGTCTTAATTTGGCTTTTGACTCACTTGGTGAATGTTCATGCAGTTCATTTAGCATTTGTACGACTCCTTTGCTTTTGTTTATATAACTTTCCTCTTTTGTGTTAGTATGATTTACAGGCTTAACACTTTGTTTTGTTCCACTACAAATCATGATGTTTGCAAACCACAAACAGACCTGCTGTCCTGTCACACACCGAAGGCTCAAAAATATTCATCAAAAGTAGAAAAGGGTAAAGAACTGCAGCATTTACCTCCCATATAGTAAAGTTTACATGTTTCTTCAGGATGATTCTAAATTAATCTTCCCAAAATGAACTGCAACAATAAGTCTGACTGGGGTACAGACAGACCAATAAATTTATATTTTTTGATACAGTCATGTGACTAGACTGACATAATGGTGGTTCACGGTTAAGTTTCTCAATCTATATTAACTTCATAGTGATTCCACACATGGGTTTCATTGTGATAGTGATACGAAATGTTTGTGTGATCATGGTGGCCTGTGCTTTCAATGGAATTTTTTTCCACTACAGATAAATGTCATCTCATTCCTGTGACCTAGAAGCTCATAGTTGGGACACGCAGGATGCTGCTTCTGACAATCTCTGCCATCCTGGCCTGTCTTCTGCTATCTGATAAGAGCTGGAAGGCCAACTGCTGTCCATTCCGTGATGTCAAGTCAGCTTTTCTTTTGCTTCCTCTCCTCCTTTCAGTTTCCACTGTGCTTCGCAAGATGGTCTTAGCAGGTGTATTATGATGTGTTGTGTGACTGAAGGACCCTAGCTTCCCTTTCTTCATGGTGGCGAGGAAAAGGGACCAGCCAGTCCGTCTACTTTGCCAAGGACATAGACGTTTGCTTTGTGCTCCATCCAGGAGATTCTGAGGAGCTTAAGAAAGCATCTGGCCTCTTATTGTCTAGCTCAGGTGTCAAGTCCAGCTTTGACAGCCATGCAGCAGGATGAAAATGACTAGGGGTTTGTAGAGTTTGATCTTGGTGGGAAAACTGTTGAGGCTGTTCCCCCATAATTTACCGAGATTTGAAAGTGCTGCCATGGCGGAAGCTAGTCTGATCTTGACTTCTGTAGTACATCTTCTGTCTCTAGTCAGGGTAGAACCCATATATTTGAAACTTTACACTTCTCCCAGCTTCTCTTTATTCATCGCAATGTCTGAGTGAGTGTCTCTTGTGTTCTTGGCCATCATTTTACTTTTCTCACAGCTCTCCTCCACTCCATAAGCCCCCCCCCCCTTTTTGTTCTGCAAGCCTGTCAGTTCCTGTGGTGCTTAACTGCTGCCCTGCAGAAGGTTGATCTCATCCACGAAGCGCAAGATGGAGATAACTCTTACAAGTGTAGGTTGTGACAATTTGTTTTGACATGAACTATTAGACATTCAATAAAAGTAAGAAAAATGTTGTCTGCTAATATCTTCTTTTTATAGAACTTTTAACTATCACTTGTCGTTTTATGATTAACTTTTGCGACGTGGTAGTGTTTATATTTGTACTACTCACCTGTTTTAGTGTGCCCATCAGCTGCTTGGTGTTCTCATGACTCACCTGTTTCGAGTTCCCATGACTAAACTGTTTAGTGCTCTCCTAATTCATCTGTTTAGTTTTCTCATGACTCACCTCCTGTTTTCATGATGCACCTTTTCAGTGCTTACCTAACTCACCTGTTTAGCGTCCACTGCAGCTGCCCAGTAACCACTAGTTCAAGTGCCATGTCCTCAGGTACCTTCTCGGTGGTCCCTGCCCGTGGACGAGGTTCCAGAAGGTATTGTGTGACTGTGCCATTCTGGCTGGCCACAAACAGCCCTTCTGCCCACATCTTCTTTCCACCCTCTAGCAACATTAGGGATCAGTCATCAGTCATCTGGTGGATTTCTTTCCCCTTTTCAAGAATTAGATACCTTGATCAACAAAAATCTGTTGCATCAAGATGCCTAGCAAAATCCACTATTCTTGAACCTGTTAGTTCTTCTGCTTTTTCCCCCACTATAAAAGAGTAACAGTAGTCTAATTTCATAACTTGTGATAAAGAGACCATCAGCATATGTATCAAAGAAAAGATATGTGCAACAAATATGTGCAAGGGAAACAGTGTAAAAAAAGGAGTTACATACGCCTGTCCATATTCAGGGATGACGATGTGACCCACAGACGAGGAGCAGCAAAACAGCCTGCCACGCTGAAAATGTTGTCCACAGCCGACGCACTGTGGGGTGGTGACTGGGGCCGTGAGCTTGTGGCCCCACTGATGCCGGCTCCCAGCCCTGCAATTAGGATCTGCTGCTTGATCTGGGCCATAGGATAGATAGTGGTGGGATGGGGGAATGGCGGAAGGCGGGGATTCCCCATGTTGTTGTTCAGGGCATTTTGTCGGATCAGGCTTGGGTAGTGGTCATGAGGACCTGCACAAACAAGCCATTCGGGTGCATTTGTTCGAAATAGTTCACCAGCTGGAAAAATAACCAAACATTCACACTTAAATTCTGTGGTCTGGGGAAGAAACAAAAGACAGCTCTATACCTCTCATGGTCCTAAAAGCACTTTTTATCAGGAATGCATAATATTCCATTCTTCAAAATTTATCAGAAATGCATCAATAATGATTTCATGCTTCAAAACTTACTACTAAATACTAGGAAGTGGTCTTTACAATGATGGACAAGAAATGGCTATCGTGTTAATAGTACACTATCAGCTTGTCATGGAACACAAGGCTATAGTATAAATGTACGCTATGAGGCACTCACTGAGTTAAGAATGATAAAGAACTTTGACAAAAGCTAAACAGAATGCAGAAAAAACAATATGCACACAGAAACAGAGAGGATATGGGGAAAGGAAAGGCAGGCAAAAAGGACAGAGTGTACCACCATCTCAGGTGTTAGAGCTGCTCCGAGTGCATGCAGAAACACTAGTGAAATATTAAGAGGACACAAGCAAACTCTAGCCTTGGTGCTCCCAGACCTGAAGAGCCTGGACTGCTTGATAGGACTGGCGAGTGGCGGCCTGCAGCTCCTTGATCTAGCTCATCCAAGCCTGCACTTTTGTGAAAGCGACTGGCCCGATTCACCACCCTGGCCTGGCCATGGGTTCGCACTGTGACGGGCCCTACAAGATCCACAATGCAATTTGCTTCTATAAGACAGCAAAGAATGAAATTCTGGCTACCAGCGATGGGTCTCTTATGATGGGCAGCCATAATTTAGCAGCTATGTAAGACCCAGTATGATGGACAGATGCAACGTTACCTCCATAAGGTGTGATGGGAAAAACATGGGTAGTTCCACGGTGCGTGCTTACAGCAACCCATCGGCTGTCATTGGTGAAAGTCACATCCATTACCTGCAAATCAGATTTGCTTTCAGAATAAGAACTCAACCAGAGTGATTTCCTGTCTTGTCAGATGGCATTTTCCCTTCTGGGTCCACTACATTTGCTCACTATTTCATGGTCTGTATATTTCAGACCTGTTTACCCCCAACCAAAAACATGGCAGAAGATCAATGTTGAAAATGAGGAAGATTTGAAATTGGGTGCAGAAGATTTTACCTCGCAGTACGAAGACTCAAAACAGATCTCCGTGTTATGCATACCACATTTCTAATAGTCTTCATAAACATGGCAAAGCATAAAAGACAAGTGCCAAACAAAAATCCCACCATTTCTCTCAAATAAACAATCTTACAGTGAATATATCTCATTGTTTTGGAGACCTCTCTGATTATATCTCCCTGCAGCACAAACCAAAAAAAGGCAAGAAAGAAAAAGGAAATGGAAACAAATCCTGCAGTCACTATAACTCTTCCCCCCTCAACCCTCCTCTCCCCCATTATTCAGACTAGATTTATTACATACTTGTACTTGCTGTGTTTTTCCTAAGAGGTTTTCACTGGGCTAGGTCAGCTATAGTTCAACTCCGGTGTACTGCAGTGACATTAGCTGTAACTTTTCATGTTTGCCAACTCATGGGTGAACCCATTCTTCTAGGTATCGTAGAATCGTAGCATAAGGAGGCAATTTCACAATGTGCTTAAAATTTTTGACTTTGCTAGCACATTCGCGACGTGTGCGGACAATGTTCTGTGCAGCATAGGATACGTTTACTGCGCATGCGGAAAATGAGCCAAGCAACTTTGAGGATTTATTTACGGGGAATCGCTAATCATCTAAGGTAAAGAACTCTTACATTAGAAAGCTGAATCATTTCTTCACGAGTTGCTTCCCTTTTACTACGTTTAGACCGGTTTTGACCACAATTCCAAGCGAGTGAAAAATGGCTGTGTCGTGTGTATCCAAATGTGCTTTGTCACTTGAGAAATGCTAGATTTACTCCTCAAATGACACGCTGATGAGGAAAATGTCATTGTTTTGCAAATTTAATGTGATAAAGTGGATGAAGACAAGAGCATTTGTGCCTGAGAGGCCCAAGAGAGTGATTACGAAGGGAAAAACGGGCGAGCACGTGGTGTAAATAGTATTGAACAGACTGTGTATAAGGAATCGTGAGGACTTTTGGATTACTTCCACTTCAGTTGTGTTTCCATCAAAGGATTTTACAAATTGTGGAACAAGGTCCAAGAAACACAGTAAGAAATGAGTTTTCTTTATTTATTGTAGTTTTATACCATGTTTAAATAATTTTTGTATTTGTACAACCCCCCTGAAAAGATTGTTGTAAAATACTTTTCATGGAGTTGTACAAAGAAATATTTTTTGTGAGAAAATAGTGTAATTAAAATTGTAAGTCTCGCGAGACCGCGACCGGAAGTCTCGTGAGACCGCGACTGGAAACATTCCCGATCGCGCGGGAAACATGTGTTTGCAGTCCTTTTTCACTGACGCCGTGTAACCGTTGACATCGTGGCTTCACTTGCCACTCTTGTGGTCTTGCTTGTGCAGGCGAGTACATTTTACTTGGTTCTTAGTTACAATGGAAAAGAATAGTTGCGACCGGTTTTGATGCATCACTTTGTTTGTGCTGAGTTTTGACAGCAAGCGTGGTCTTTTGAAATGTTGTAAACACGCAGAGCAGTACTACGATGATTAGAGAAAGTTATCAGTGATTTGTTGGCCTATGAATACTTCGGCTTGGTTTGTGATTTACCATTCAGCTTTGTGTAAAAGTAACTGGCTAGGTTGAGAATTAGTAAATCGTGAGGCCGTACAGTCACGAGAATTATGTGGAATCTTGCATTTGATTGCAGGGCCACGTTCGTCATTCGTCATTCGTCGTCGTTGCCATTCCACGTTCCTCGGTTTTTTCCTTTCTCATCTTCGCTCTTTGTTTCTTCGGTTTTCTCATTTAATCTTTTCTTAGTTCTCTTTCTGTTATCCATTTTGGTTTTACCACGTGCGCGGGGCCTGTGTAGTAGGATAGTAGTGTATCAATTATATGGTTGAGGACAGTGTCAGCTAGGGTGATTTGTTGCTGTTGCTTTTGTGAGAATTCTTATCCACGTATTTTTTATGTCCATGTCTGTTTGGGAGGGGGGATTCTTAATGATAATAAATGTCATGTTTGATATCGCTATCATGCGTCTGTAGTTGAGTAGGTTGCAATTTGGACGTCTGTGTGAGTGAGTGCCTAAACCGGGATTGAGCCCACGTAAAATAAATTCTTTTGTAACTTCCAAAGTTTTGGGGGATTTTTTAATGAATTTTTGAAAAAAGGCTAAAAATCCTGCATCCACCGGGATGGCTCGAGCTACGAACGCTACAGTAGCATTGAGTTAAATAAATGGTGTTTTTCACGTGACTTTCATTTTTCCCTTTTTTGGTCTTCTTACTATACTACTAGTTTATAATTTTTGAATTTTATGCTGGAGTTACAGTAATATATCCTGCAATAACCTTACAATGAGCACTGTCAGCTGATCTTTTAATACTCTGAAATGATAATTATGAAACAAGTGACACAATGCGCAGCATGCCAAACTTCAAGAAAAACACAAGAATGCGTGCAGATTCACAGGAAATGAGTAAGATGCCTCATGCTACACAATCAGTCTTTAAACAATTGGCTTGTCCAAAATTGATGCATGGTTGACTTAGAAATAAGTGCGAGAAGAGGTCGGACATTTTTCAAATTTTTTGTATGATTTGCAAATTATTCTATGTGAAAATTTACGACTGTGCTTAAATCGGGAACCTTGATTTCTTGGGCTGACTTTATCCTAGGCACTAAGTCATGTCAATAATCACTAAATTTTATCAGTCTATCAATTTCTTTTTATAATCTGATCTGTATATCTGCATTACTACTTTTTCTTAGGCATCGCTGACACTTCAGTTTCATCAATGTTTGTCTAATGAAGTATTTGTCGCTTTGTAGAACCCAGAACTGGAGTCAAACTCGAAGGTGAAGAACTCTTCAAACTATAGACTCGCAGCGTCACGGTCACTGGTTGTATTCGGAAGAACGTTCTCAAGTTAAGGATTGTTTGAAGCAATGCTTCAACAGCCAGTCAAAATGCATCTTGGTTTAGTTCACAGTTTTTGTTGGCAAAGAAAAATTGAAGTTTTACAACTTCTGAAAAAAAAATAATTCGGCAGATTCAAATCCCGTAATATTTTCTGTCACTATAAAACCATAAAATGGGCCTGAAATCTGGAAGAATTATGGCAAAAAGTTCAGGGTAAACAGGTCTGATATTTCCTCCCTTTTATGCTGACTACATATTTCTTTAATTTAATTTCCTGACAGAGATCTTTCTTCTGGATTTATCACAAACACTGTTTTTTTCTAAAAAGGAAAGCCCACAGGAACAATATATTTACAAGAAAAATTTATCTTCATCTCAAAAAAATTATTCCTATCTCAGTATCTGCACATGTGCTTAAGATAAAGATTCAAAATGTATCATGCCATCTCTATATGTCTCATTGATTTTTTTTTTTTTTGCGAAACATGAACAAATCCATAGCCTATACAACTGCAAGCACATACACCTGGGTTACGTGCATCCACGTAAGTTCATGAACCCACCTTGGCAGTAGTGTCTCCCCGGTGCAGAGTGTATAGGTGATGCACAGCTCCAAGGGAAGAACTGCTCGGATGTGCCATCAGCCGAAATACATGGAAATTATGTCCTAGCTTGCACGAAGTCAGCAACAGAGTACCGCTAGGGTCAAAAGCCATGGCTGCTACGGGCTCATTAGCATGTGCATGGAAATGAGCAATAAGTCCTTCTATTTCTGGGTCTTCACTCACACTGAACTGTAAATGGAAATAAGCTTCCTAAGAAATCTTTTCAACGCCCCAGTAAAAATGAAATATTTTACTGTATGTACTAAAAGACATACAGTCATACACATTGCCATGCCTGGGAAATGAGTACTAGAGCCAAAATCCAATTAATCCACAGCCCATAGTTCTCATTGTGTTGGTGAGGGGCCTGGACAGCTGTTGGTAGAGCTGCAGACTGCCAGGTGAAACGTTGCTGGTTCAGATCCTGGTGGCCAAGGATTATTTCCTGGAGTTATACATTGTGCCAACTTCATTTGGCAATCTCCTCACACATTAGACTGCCTGTCTGCACCAGCCATCTTACCATCAGTCTGGTGGTTCTTTCAGTGCATGGCTTAGTAATAGGACCCCATACCCCCTATAGTCCACAGTCCTGACGTGCATCCAGTTTACGGCAGGACATTAAGCACCCAACAACCAACCAACCATTGGTGTTTGTGGCTAGATCTAATGGTTGCACCTCCTGTCTGCCTGAGAGAGGATTGATGGGGGGGGGGAGATGAGGGGGAAGATGGGTGGCTTAGAGTGAGCAAGCAAGCAAGTGTGTGTGTGAGAGAGAGACAGACAGAGACAGAGAGAGACAACATGCAATTCTTACATGATCTGTGGATACAGTTTTGAGGTCAACAACAGACACAATCCCTGGGCGATAACCATTCTCATCAGGAGGGGCCAGCTCATACTTTTTGGGGCTCTGGGCAGGTTTTGATCCCGTCACACTGTGAACCATAGCTTCTCCAAACATTGTCAACCCCTTGAATGCACCCTATATGCAAGTTAGGAAAAAAGTTGATTATCATACAAGTTCTAATGGTCGGAAATAAAAACTCAAAGTCCAAATAGCCTTTTTGTGATGTAACCCATTTATGATGGGGGAACGCAGAAATATATCCTACACACACTGTGAAAAATGCTATTTAAAACGGAAAGTGTTACATTAGGTCATCTTAGGGATTTATATAAAGTAGACATTTCCTAGTAATATATTCAACCTGGTACTGTTTTCTGGGATCTTTGAGAACGTTTGTGTATGGGATCTTTGAGAAAGTTTGTGTATGTCTTAAACATAAAAGCAATAACTTGTAAGTTAATGCATTCCATTTTCATCTTTGTAAAGATTTCTTATATTGTGTGACAATAAAATATCCTTTCATAAAACACCACATTTCTTAGTTAAATATCACATTTTCTTAATGTCAGTAAGTGACAACAAAACTAAAATGTTGCAAAAAGTTCTTACATTTTAAATTAAATATAATGCAATAAAATGTTCCTTCAAATCTACTAATTGTTGACATTGTCTCTAAGAATCCACTGCTGTTGTCTGCATTCCAACATAGTACATTATCTTACTATTTTAGTAATATCAATAATGTTTTCTGCTAGAGCTTTAAAGATCCCTATACTGCCACACCCTCTCACCCACTACTGCCATCACCATAAAACATTAGCGCTGGATGTAGTGTCAGCACAGAATTTTGCCAAATTTCTTCCTTCCCATCAAGTTCTTCTCAGGATCAGGAAGTTTTAAGTGCTCTAAGTAAAGCCGTATTTGTTTATATTTTTCTTTGTCAAGGATTCCATTTCAAAAGAATGTGTTTTTCCTGTAACGTTTAAAGCTTATCAACAAACAAAAACAGACATGAGAATAAAAGGTTACTTTGGCTGCACTGATGACTGTCGCCGCATAAGACTGAGAGCCATCCCCAGACATCCCACCACTTGATTGATGCACTGGTACCAACTGAAAACAAAATAAGCTGATGAATTCAGCAGGCTCCACAACTTTATTTTAATATTCTTTTTACTCATACTTGTTGCCACTATGAGCACAATTTCTGCCACCAACAGAATTGTTCATTCTTCTAAAATGCTTTTCGCTGTCCTATTGCCTGTAAGTCACAAAGTATAACAACAAAACAAAAAAAAAGGTTCAACATCTCTCCCTCATCATGAGCATATACTCTCATCTGCAAACAAGAAAATAGATTCTTCATCTTAGTTTATAGGCACCAGTAGTTTTTTTTTTATTTCTTCTGGAATTTAACAGTACAGTCTAAGTTTCAAGCCGTTCCCTTGCTGTACTTAGCAGACAATCCCTTACACTCACCCGTTTGTCAGCATATGCCAGCCACCGGGAGCCAAGGGCAATAGGATTTACACTGATTCCTGGGCATGGGTAACAACCTTAAACAAAATAACTTCAATTTTCTCTTTCCTTTATTTCCTGAAATGTTATATAAGCAATCACAACAAACACAAACAGACTGAACAAGTTAAAAATAGCATTATTACAGTAAATGCAGGGACGTCATAAATCTCATGGCTAGTAAGTTAGTATCAATGTGTTGTAGTGCAAGACAAGTTTGAGATATGGCTTATTCTGAAAAATAGTAAGAATATGCAAATTTCTTATCTAAATTTGTGTTTCTTTAACAATACTTACCATGACCCAAAGTGCTAAATTCTCATTTGGTGATCCCCAAATCGCACCCTAAAAACAAAAATCCACCCAGGCAACCCTGGTAAGACCCCTCCGCGCATGCGCACACGCTGAGCTCCCCGTGCGCACAGCTCACTGACAGGTTAAGCTGACTTTCTCTTGCCAGGCAGAACCATCAGCGGGGAGGAGGGTGGGTCTATGATGGGTCATGGTAAGTATTGTTAATGAAACACAAATTTAGATAAGAAATTTGCATTTTCTTGTCACAATACTGTACCATGACCCAAAGTGCTGAGTCAGCACATAAAGGAGGTGGGTGAATCCTCCAAGAACTTACCAGGGTCAAGAGGACGGTGCTGTCCACAGGTGCTGAGTGACAACTGCCGCTGTCACTCCAAACAAACCGTCCTCACGGCGGGCGGAGAGATCCCGTAGATAGTGCTTTATGAACGGGTCTTCCGACCGCCAGTATGCCGCCAGCATGATGTCCTGTAGGGGGTGGGACTGTGAAGCAAGTGTAGCAGCCCACGCCCTCACTTCATGTGGACGGTTGGTGGAGAGGGGGAGAGGTGAGTCTGATCCCCCCCCCCCCCCCCCCCCC
>SMGT01006198.1:7881-23324 GCA_004794575.1 Lanistes nyassanus
TACAGTGACGTGCGGTGTTTAAAACGTAAATGTTGTCGACCTCTAATCAGATATGCGTATCGCGAAGTAAGAGATCAGAAGTGTTTCCACTGTTTTTGTAAAACGTGCTTACAAGATCTCTAGGTCCGCAAAGTGCACAAAGGTGGGTGTTATCATTACCGTGCACCTATCCACTGTACTTGCACTCCTTAGCTTACCCACGACCCAGCAGTTCATTTTTTTCGGGACAAGTCATCGAGCACCTGTCTGGCAATTACCATAGAAGCTTATAGCAAACACAGCAGGAGCTGGTCGGGTTGCGGCGGACGGGGTGGGGAAAGAGATGGGGGAAGAAAGGGGGCAGAGATAAGGAGCAGTATCTCATACCTGCCAAAACCATCAGCAGCCTGCATCAAGGAGATAAATGAAGTCATTTTGCTAGAGTATATTTTGTAACTTGTTACAGTTCTGGCGGGGTCTAGGTTATTTAAATAAATTTAAACTCTCGGTGTTCCGCTGTTAGGCAGCGGTTTTGAGGACCATGGTCTGTTCCTGCCAAGCAGGTGCAAAATCGAAGATATGGTTTCGAGAGTGGGCCAGTGATCCTAGGCAATTTTTAAAACCGTGACTTTTGTATAGCGGCTTTAGTTCCCGAGTCTTGTTCCTTCTCTCTCTCACTCTCTCTCTCTCTCAGGGTTGGGGATTCAAACGGACAGGGTGTAGAAAGCACTGTGTATTGTATTAATTCTGTTTCTGGGCTTTCATTGTTATCACTACATAATTGTTTGTTCTGTAATACTAGTGGTGTGGGTACGCGTGTTCTATACTTGTTTTCATCCAATAAACAACGCACAACCGCATAATCTTCCACCTGCCTTGCAAAGTATATCAATAACAGAGTCATCTCCGCTAATGCCACTGGTGGAGAATAAAATTAAAACAACACATAATGTTACATGTGTGGATGACTAGTAACATGCATCCCCACCTCTTCAAAATACCCCCTCCTAGCATCTCGGCGGGATAAGAACCTGCGAGACCTTCTAGTACACTCTAAACTAAAACCGACTACCTCCCTCCCCCTTTCCTGTGGCTCCACCCCGTGCAATGTCCCCCGCTGCTACACTTGCTCCTACCTGAATACCGCCACAACACTCCACACACCCAATACCACCTTTGTCATCAAACACAACTTCACCTGCACCAACAGCAACATCGTCTACGCCATCACATGCACCCTCTGTCCCACTTTTTTCTACATCGGTGAGACAGAACGCACTCTCAACACCCGCTTCACAGAACATCTAGCCGACGCTAAACACTGCAGAAACACACCAGTTGCACGTCACTTCAGCACACCCCCACACACAGCCGACAACATGAGGGTCTGTGGTGTCTGGAAAATAAAGGGCGACTCTGTTGACCATAAGAATATGGAATCCTACTTCATTATCCATTTTGGTACCATGGCACCTACTGGACTCAACCTTAAACACTGACCCTCCCCCTCCTTTCCCTTAACCCCCTCACCCCTCTGTCTCTCTCTAACTTTTTCTCTCACCTCCTTCCCACTCTCTCTCTCTCTCTCTCTCGCACACCGACGCCCCCTTACCCGCGCTGCTTTCTCTTTCTCTCTCCCCCGCCCTCTCTCCACCCCCACCCTTCTCTACCCTTTTCCTACCCACCTTGCGATTGGCTGCCCCTCTTTTTAACCTTTCTTACTCACTGTCCCTTGGTCATTCTCCTGCTATCCAGCCAACGCGCCACATCTACTGCAAATAAGTCTCTTTCCTTTTCGTTTTTTCGTCGTTTTTTTTTTGTCGTCCTGATGAAGGGGTAGTGCCCCGACACATGTAGATTGTCTTCGTTTTTGTCCCTTTCTAGCTTGGTCCAGTTCCCTTTTTTTACATTTAATTTCAGCTGTCTCTTGTTTTATTCATTATCTTTTTGTGTTTATGTCTTGTTTTCTACATTTTCGTTCGGGCTTTTTAAAAAAAATGTTCTCAGTTTTATGTACTTGTTTTTCTTTCAGGAAAAAATTTTTAACGGGTACCAATGACTCGACTTTTTTTTTTTTTTTTTTACTTTTTGACCTTTTCATTTATTTGACTTTTAGCCCCGGTCACCCCGAAGCCATGCACATATAAAAAACATTTATCACATTTATTTCAACAGATAAAAGAAATTAATTTATATAAATTCACGAGAACTTTCTTAGATTTCGAGTTGAACAGTTTACAGAGTTTAAAAAACGTTTGGGTGCTGCACGAAATATCTTGGAAGGCAAGTACCATTGAATTCAGATGACACGTTCGGAGGGCAATGTACACGCGCTGTCACGAAATCCAACACACCAACTTACTTATTTTCGTAAGATTAATGCGTTGTCTTACTGCGCTGAAGGACTAAACCACGTTGTATTGCATACCTTATTTAGCCCAGTGTTATCTTTTGTACCCAGCATAGTGAGAAGATTTTTTTAATTCATGTTCAACTCACCTGTCACTCGTAGTTTGCACGTGCTTCTTGTACCCAGCTGTGTGTCGCCACAAACAAGATCGCTATCAAGAGCCTGATCTCTGTTTATGCTGTTGATGTAAAGTTCAATGCTACATTGATTCCGTCCATTACTCCGTCCTTGTAAAGAATAGGAGTACTGAAGTGGAGGGATAATGTAGCACGCGTATACATTGCAGTAGCCGATATAAGGGTCTTGGTACCCCCTACTGTCCCTAAAATACCACTCTAATGTGTTACAGGAAGAACTACAACTGAACGTGACGCCAGTGCCTTCCGTTACAGACACCTTTCCAGACGGACACTCGTTGATCGCTGGATCTGCATACAATCAAACAGAGTGCATGTCTTAAAACTGATTACAATTCTTTCAAAGCCATTAGTTATTGCATACACGTTATATTATCGCTGACAGCCATGAAGCTGTTTGAACATGTTGAAAGTGTGAAATAAATTTGTGTGGAAAATGCACTCGGACATAGCCAGGACGGGCCTTAAGAGTACAGGGTAAAGGTGGGAAACTATAACTTTACAATTAATTTTTAATCTTCCAAGAGAATAAAACCTCCCAGTGGGAATAAGTGTTCACCTGGGTCATTATCACGAAAACATTCCATGAGATAATATTCTTAGCATTTCCTTGTTCCATGAATTTTGTTATGGCCACAACAATCTATTATTTTTCAAGAATGAACTGCGAACGTATTTCAGACGTAACAGAAAAGAGAAATAGAAAAGCAGCTACAAATCTGTCTTTTCAGATCGTTTTGTTGCATGACTTAATAATTCCTCGTTAGCAGAATTTGTAAAGGTCTTGCACAGCCTGAAGGACGAATGGGATTTGAACATCGTATAATAAGCCTATGTTCTCACGTCTAGTGAATATAACACAATGCGTTCTTCTGGACAGTTTGACCGATTCGTCTATCTTCACAATATGGAACAGCAAAGGTTGAATTGGGGCATTTCTTCCATACAAATCTAGAATTGTTTTAAGTTTTTAACCCTTGTATACGCCCAATTTATACCCTGTACGGTTAAATAATTTTAAAGTACTAAACCCCCGATTACTCAAACACACAAACTGAACAGGAAAAATAATTACCATAAAAGTAAGAGGTATACATTATGGCGGTTATTACCTGATTGTCCCTGTCCGGCAAGTACGACAACACAGGAGAATATCCACAGCTTTGGCCCCATTTCACTCATCCATAGCCACTAAAATCTCACACATTAGGACTGGCAATACGAAATAAGGACTGTTTATACCGTCCGTGGTAAAAATGCTCGAAGCACACAGTCTGCATGCTGTTTGCTTCAAGGTGCAGCGAAGTTCAACTGTAGCCACACAAAATATTCACTTCCCTGTTGGCGACACGGGCTGAGTCTGACGACGGATCTTATCATGCCGACCTTATCCGGCTCAGGTGTTAAAATTAGTCAAGGGAAGTAATACTAGATGGTTCTGCTGCTGTAGGAGTAAGTTTTGCTCCCATTTTCTGCATGAAGTTTGAAAATACACACGTGCGCACACGCTTTGAAACTAAACACGCACACAATAAATCCGGAATGTGTGACCATGTCTTGAAACCTTAGGATGTGATGTCACATCTGCCTCTGTCCGTCCGTCTGTTTGCCTGCCTGCCTGCATTTCTTTCTCTTTCCTTACTCCCCTTTATTCAATCATTTCTTCAATTATTTGTTTATTTCTTCTTTTCTTTCTTGCCTTTTCTTTTTTTTCTTTCTTCGTCGTTCTAATGGTTGTTGCTGACCGTGGGTTAACCCTAAAGTTTTGGCTTGTTTGTCTTTCTTGTTTTGTTTCGAGTACCCTCCACATCCCCTCCCCACCCACAACCGTCTCTCCACACACTCACTTTCAAACTTGTAAAAACACTCACACACCTACCCTTACCATTTTTCGTTCGCTCGCTTACTTCTTCGCTCAACTTACGCAGGCAAGCCAAAACACGCACACAAAGACCCACACGTGAGTAAGACTTAGACATACATAATTGATTTTTTAAAAAATCTGGAGTGCTTCCCCACCCCACCACACACGCCCAACAACCAACAGCGTTTTTTTTTTATTTTGAGAGAGAGAAACAGGGGTGAAGAAAATAGCACAGCAGGTTTTCTTACAATACCATAATGCTGCTGATGACAGTAAATTCCTCTTGTATGTTTACAAAAATTTCTCAACCAGCAGTTAATTTGCTTTTTTGTGTATTTAAGGCTTTATGTTAACTGTTTACGTAGGAGCATTCACTGAACATGATCTTTAAGTGTAATTAAACCAAATCCCATTCAAACTCCACAACCAGCGATGTTGATCAGAATGAATTTTGCAAAAATTGTCCGTACCTCACTCCTTCATCAGCGCCTTCCCCCCAACCCCCAGCACACACATGCACAGAGATTTGTTTCCACTATATTGATTTCCCAGGTGACACTTCGTATCATTAGGACAATCATCACTGCGCGTCAAGTGCGCCTTTGAAAGAATCCCTCAATCCTTCCGAAAGAGAAACCGCACAGTTTTGGTACAGCGCACTAATCACTTGACGCTTGGAAGGACTGCGGTGTTCAGCAGGACATTCGTGACACCAGAGTGACGTTAGTGAGTAGTTTTCTCGATGCTGAAGGCAGTCGTTTGCACTACGAATATTTCATCTGAGCAGGAAAGAAAAAGAAATTGAATAAATAATAGCACATCATCAACGTGACACCCGTAGGCCATATTATCATCTCTAACCACCACCTACAGATATTATGCTTTTGAGAAACTTGTCGCCTTTTGCTTTCATTGTTAAGTTAGAGTAAGACAGGTATGTTAAAAAAACGCGGCTTTTAAACATTAGTGTAACTGTACCGTTTACTGCTTTCCGGCATAGTCCAGTTTGGATGCAAATCTCAAAAGTTTGAAGCAGTAGGTGTTAGACATGGAAACAAAACACTGAAAGTGATTTTAAAAAGTTGTATGCTTAATGATCTGCGAGAAGGCAGTCGACATGCTAATATTTTGGCCTTAACTGCAGGCTCGGTGCCTTTGTGGTCTGCAAGACTCACACCCTAATGGCGAGTTTCATTCCTGTTCTGTCTCGTGAAATTCTCATAGGTCTAACCTAAGCAAACATATCAATTTCGCTAACTGCTCGGCAGTGCTATATGTCACAGGAATATCAACCCTTTTCAAATACTATCCCATTGGCTGGAATGTTCTAAACTGGCAATACCTGACAGGTAGACTTTAAACATAGACACAATAAAGGTCATCACACAGAGCGATTTTTGTCTGAAGCTGACGGCGATGGCCATACAAGGTCAAAGCCGTTTCACCGTTGCTTTTCTTGGGTTACTTCTGCATATTCATGGCTTTACCTACTACAAGAGCTGTAAGCGTTTGCACAATATTTTCACGTCCTAACCAAACGAAAGTAAATGGTTCGATTTAGACGAGGACAAATTTTGGGTACCTAAGCCCTGCGGTCCACAGAGTCCTTTTCACAATATACAAATTTAGGATGTCTACAGTTGCCAGGGGATCTCAAGCTTGAAGGGCAGAGCACTACAATTTTTACTTTTAAAATCTAGACCATGTCATGTCGCACTGACTCTCCTAGTTTTGATTTCCAGTGTAACAGAGCTAACTAGAAATGAGCCAAGTGCAAATATCTTGGAAAAACGCATATGTTCTTACATGTTGTGTTATCTTTATGTAAGAGGCACGTTGGCCTAATCTTTCTCCGCTTAAAATATCAAAGTAACGTGAGGCCGGTGGAAAACCCGTGCCGTATCTACTTCTGAAAAGATAAGCGCGATAGAAAGATGCACGCGTTACTGAACACAGGGCTGACTTCGTCCTGAACAATCGCCCGATTACAAACAGCTTTAACCCCCTTGTACCTGGAGGTTGGCGATAGAGTTTCTCTGAGATCCTCATAGTTGTGTTCGTTTCCCTGGGGCCTTGCAGCGGTGTCGTACACTGGATCTGAGATGTGAAAAGAAATTTGTGCAGACTGTGTCGTCAAGAGCTCAGTGACCTGTACATGATTTATCGAGAAAATGTTGTCAATTTTCTTAGTACTTTACATTTTTGGCCTGTTTTGAAGTATTGCTATTATATTTTCATGTATATGACTAGATAACCTGGTTCCCAATTCGGGCATCATAATTGTAAGTCTTTGCTTTTAACTCACTTTACCTTAGTCAACATCCTTTACTTAAAATCTTACATTTAGGGATCTCTCTCTCTCTCCTCTGTGTGTGTGTGAGAGAGAGAGATTTATGAGACTGTGAATCTTTATTGATTTGACCAATGGATTATCCTCAAAAGGGGTACAAAAGAGTACAATTCACTTATACTACAGAAACATCGACACAAATTTAAACTAACACAGATATAAAACTTAACACAAGTGCCATCAACAGTGTGAAACAAACGGATAAATATTTCTTCATATTCGAGAGCTAAGTTGTGTCGCAAGAAATGTGGAAGGGCCATTATTTATTATGGGGTTGATCGGAGAAGGAGGACAAAAAACAACTCGTGTGCGTATACCGCAATAATATATAAGAATTATTATACATTCCCTATTTAGCTTCCTGTTAAATGCATTGGTAAATATTTTTCCAAATATGTCGTAAAATGCTGATTTAGCTACTTGGATAATAGCGGGTATAGGAGAAAGAATACATTACCACAAACATTACGTATTTCAGCATGAAAAAACCAGTACATTACTCAATCGTGACGTAGAATCCTACCTAGAGTAGAGTCCTCGGGTGACAGGGCATTTTTAGCCTTTTTTCAAAAATTCTTTAAAAAATCCCCCGAAACAATAAAAAAACATTATTTAAACTAGCTATTTAACTACAATAATAAAAGAAAACTCATTTCTTACCGTGTATCTTGGACCTAGTTCCATAATTTTTTTAATCGTTTGATGGAAACACGACTGAAGTTGAAGAAATCAAAAAGTCCTCGCCATTCCTTATACGGATGTCTCAATACTATTTGTAAACACGTGCTCGCTCGTTTTTCTCTTCCTGATCACTTTCTTGTGTCTTTCAGGCACAAAAAATTTTGTCTTCATCCACTTTATCGCAGTAAATTTCCAAAACAATGTCATTTTCCTCATCAGCGCATGATTTGAAGAGTAAATCTAGCATTTCTCAAGAGACAAAGCACGTGGATAAACACAACACAGCCATTTTTCACTCGCTTGGAATTGTGGTCTAAAACGATCTAAACGTAGTAAAAGGGAAGCAACTCGTGAAGAAATGATTCAGATTTCGAATGTAAGAGTTCTTTACCTTAGACGATTAGCGATTCTCCATAAATAAATTGTCAAAGTTGCTTGGTTTATTTCCCGCATTCGCTCGTAAGCGTGGCCTATGCTGCATGGGCTTATTCCCCGCACACGGCGCGATTGGAGTCGCAAAAAACTAAACGTTATTAAGAGCTAAACAAGTAAAATAGTACATCAGTTAATAGAACACTTTGGTGCCGCAGACCTCCTAGCTCGTGCCACCCCGGCTGACGTGGTTTTTTAGCCTTTTTTCAAAAACTAATAATTAAAAATCCCCCCTAAGCAATAGAAAAGTTATTTAAACTTGGTTGCAAACATCAATTTACAAAGAAAACTCATGTCTTGCTTGTACCTTGTTCCGTAATTTTGTAAATCCTTTGATGGAAAAACAACTGAGGTTGAAGAAATCAAAAAGTCCTCGCCATTCCTTATACACAGTCTGTTCGATACTGTTTACAACAGTGCTCGCTCGTTTTTCTCTTTGTAATCACTCTCTTGGGTCTTACAGGCACAAATACTCTTGTCTTCATCCACTTTATCACAGTAAATTTGCAAAACATCGGAAAGTGCTTTAAACAGTTTAAGGGAAGTAACTCATAAAAAAATCAGCTTTTGAATGGCAGAGTTCTTTACCTTAGACCATTCGCCATTTCCCGCAAATAAATCGTCACTCATCAAAGATGTTCGACATGCGGCATACAGCGCTGCGCATGCTGTGTTGCGTGTGTGCTCCATGCTTTAATTAAAGACGCAGCGGTAAGCCTGTTGCGCGCGTTTTTGTAATCTACGGGCGCACTATTTTTTCAAACGTAGTGCGCGAACTACAGTTTGATGGAATTTAAACAAACTTAGTCAATAGACATAATAACCCGTGATTAACGACGGTTTTGAATTAAGTGGGGCGTCCAGGAACGGATTGCGTCGTTAATCGGGGTACCATTGTAGAGCCCACTTATAATTCTTCCTGACAAAATATATATTAACCTGAAAAAGGCGATACGGTCTACCTCTTTTTCATTCTTATTTGTTTTAATCTAGGAATTTTTATTCGTTATTTCTTTCTTTTGTTTAGGTTTTTTTTTGTCAAAGAGCTGTAGGCCTATAATCCATTTCAAGACTTGATCAGAACAAACAACGCTTTGATTTCGTAAAAAAAAGTGTTGTTAAAATCAACGGTAAAGTTTATCCCCCAAACCGGTGCAAAAACATACATTTTAAGAAGTAACAAGCAGCGGAGAAGTTCGTGTTAGCGAATTTTATTTGTATTCAAACTGTATTTTAATATAAGATTCGTTCCTTATTCATTACCAAAGATAAATATTTTTTTTGATATAATTTGAAACATCAGACTTTCTTATAACCTATGAACATTTCTCCTAATTGTTCGCATTTGAAAAAAAATTATTGTAAATACAAAACAAACAATACGAAACATTTCGAAAATAATAACTTACTTTCCTAAAAAATGTTTTATCTTTTATCTTTTATCAAACCAGTACAAATAAATGATTTAATATATGTTTTACAATACAAATTGCATTTGTTCTCTAAAATTGTTTATTACAAATTTAAAACATAGCACTAAAAAAACAGCAACAACTACAATCAACACTGTAAGGTTTAGCACTTCTCATACGTCTCCATAATAATATAGTCAGAAAAAAGAATCTAAAGCAAAGGATTTATTTTATCTGTGATGATTTTATGGTAAGCATCTTAAACTTTAAAATTATAAAAGATCTTAGAAAAACCATGAACAATTGAATACTTTCTTTTTTCCTTCTTTCGGTCATTGACTTCTCGAGGTTGTTTTCATTCTTTCTTCCTTCCATCCGTCATTCCATCTAACCTTCTACAATGTATAGAGATACACATAAAGAAGATTAGCAAGCTCCATAGCGAGGCTCCTGACCAGAACTAAGTGCCTATGTGTAGAAGCTCATCGATAGATAAATGCAAACTTATGCACGTCAGCATAATCCCACTCACTTACATAGCAACGGTCCACAACGATATTTTAGTCATCACTGAGAGGTGTCATACCTTTCGACCTTACAGAAGAAGAAATGGCCTCGTCTATTTTTAGAATATTCATTCTTTAATTCTGCACATTTCATCCAGGTAATGAGTGTTAAAACTATCACGACGAATTAAATGTAAGCCATTTGTCATCCAGAAATATCTGACATTAGTCATATCACGCAGGATGAAAGCGCTAGGACAAACCCATTATAGGAGTAATCAAAACGTCTGCAAGAACGACCCTCGATTTCAGCGAGAGTTACTTCCCTTCGAAAGCGCAAGTTCCTCTCCCTCCTTCTCGCTGGTTTGGCTTGACTGGCTGAGCCCTAAAGCCCACACTATGCTTGGTTTATCCGAGCGAATGAAGAGTCAGAGTTTGTTATTACTTTGTACAGTGAATTTTTTCTTTGTGTCATTTTGCGTCTGTAGGGCTATTCCGGGTGAACTACGAGTGTTCTACGTACTTGGTAGGCTTTCTTATTCTCTGAATGCCTCCAGAAGGTGGAAGAATAAAACACTTGACTTGTTTAACGTCGTCAGCATCAAACATTACATTGCGATGGGCGAAGGAGGTGAAAGGTTTGATGAAATAGGAGAAAGAGGACAGAAGCTGAAGAACCCAAAAAACATGCCCGACTACCAGTCCTGCTCAGATATGCTGCAGGCAGAGGAAGTTTATTTGCAGGACACTAGTTCCAAACCCACGAACAATGGGCAGCAGTCACTTTACCGGTATACAGGTATACATACAGAGTCACTTTACCGTTATACATGTACAACAGGCCGCCCTCAGGACATACAGAGTCACTTTCCTATTGGAACGTTCATCTTGATTACAATATCTTGGCGAAAGCCCAAAGCTGTGTTTTTATGTCAGCTCAAGATGGTTGTAGGTGTCGCTCGGGTCATTCAGTTCGAGTCGATCATCAAAACGTAACTCATGGTATTCATCTTCGCAGTTTATTGGAGCAGAGGTACCCTGTATTCAAATTTGAAAAAAAGGATGATGCATGCAAGATACCATAAAACATTCAGTTTAAGCTTACCTGATTCTAAGGTAACTCGTTCTTTTTCTACTGTCTTTTCTTTTCGAAAATTGTTTTATAAAATACGTTAACATACGTTCATAAAATACATTGCTTTTGGGAATTATTAAGCATTTGCTTGACTGAGGTACGTGTGGAGAAGGCTTTCGTGATGTTGATTGGGAGAAATCACATTTTTTTTAAATCAGAATTTCTTAACCTCTGTACAACCCCCCTGAAAAGATTGTTGTAATACTTTTCATGGAGTTGTACTAGGGAATATTTTGTGTATTAAAATAGTATTAAAATTGTAAGTCTCGCGAGACCGCGACCGGAAGTCTCGTGAGACCGCGACCGGGAACACTTCCGATCGCGCGGCAACCGCGTGTTTTGTCATTTCTTACAACGCGACCTAAGCGGGTCGGTCGACTGTGCAGCTCCGCCTGACAGTCGTGTGTGGTCCTGTTTGTGCAGGCAAGTACATTGTACTTTGTTATTAGTTTGTTACGATGCCAATGATAGTTGCAACCGGTTTTGATGCAATGAATTGTTTGTTCTGCGTGATCGTTTGAGATGCGGTAAACACGAAACAGTACTACGATGATTGTAGCGAAAGTTATTAGTGATTTTGTTGGTCTATGAATACTTGATTTAAAATCTAACTGCTTTGTGTAACAGTAACTAGCGAGGTCGCAAATTAGTAATCGTGAAACTGTAAAATCACGAGAGTTTATGTGGAATCTTGCATTTGATTGCAGGGCCACGGTCTTTCTTTCTTTCTTTTTTGCCTTATGTTCGCCACGTTTTTTCGCTCGACGTTCGTTGTTCTTTTCTTCTCCTTTCTGTTATCCATTTTGGGTTTTACCACGTGTGCGGGGCCTGCGTGATTACTGACAGGATAGTGTGGAGTAGGAGTAGGGTATGAATACATAGTTGGGAGGACAGCGTCAGATAGGTGGATTTATTGTTGTTGATAGTTGTGTGAATTCTTGTTCATTTATTTTTTGTGTCCATGTCTGTTGTTTAGTAGTATGTTAATAAATGTCATGTTTGTTTCTATCAAGCGTTTGTAGTTGTTGAGTAGGTTGCAATTTGGACACCTGTGTGAGTGAGTGCCTAAACCGGGATTGAGCCCACGATAAATAAAATTCTTTTGTAACTCTCAACGGCGCACACTGGTAATCTTGGTCTCTGCCACGTGTTGCCACGTGTGTGCCGGTTACACCTCAAACATACAGTAGTTGTTGTTCTTTCAGACGCGACTGCCCATGGAACGATGTGATAGACTCCCAGTCCAGAATCAGTGGGCACTTCAGTGACATTCATATACCCAGTGCCTGGATGTCAAGATTAGGGAGAAAAACGTAGTGTAGGCCTATATGGACACATTAAAAAATGAAAAGACGAAAATATCTGATTATATCTGCGCATTGCTTAAAGGTAAATGGGCAGTTTGGTGTTATTATTACTACTTGTATTACATTTAATGTTGATAGTGCGCATCCGGGTGCATAATTTTCAGGCAGTCTAATTACAAATCTAACCAAAGAAACTATGTTGATTTATTACTGTTCTTGTCGCCTTGTTTTTCAACGCCTTATCTCAGATAGCTATTCACAGATATTTACGCGTGGCGAGAAATGAATGTCACACCTGATACATCCAAGTATGTCTTCATGAGTGTTTCTGTTGGTTTCGGATGTACTGGCGGACGTACACTTTCCCTAGGCGTGTTCATCTCGTGTTCATCTGTATTGGCTTGAAAACTGACGTTAGTCTCTGGTTTATACACGTCGTTCTCCACCATCTTACAAACAGAAGCATAGTCATCGGTGACTTTATCAGTCGTTGTCGTGCTGGCGATGGTGTAGAGGTCACCAGAAGGAACGCATTGACGTTGTATTGGTGGTTGGTTTGGGGGATTGTGGGGAGAGGGGTCGGGGCTGGACGACGTGGTGTTACTTTGAAAAAAATTACCAGCGCCTTGTAAAAATGGCCCCTTGCTTATCGTTCCTGCAATCCAGCAAGTAACAAATATAACGGATAACACAAAAAAGCGTAGATTATCAAAGAAACTTTGTATATGACGGGTGTTCATGATATCTTTATTATGTAGAAAGATATACTTTAAACATTTAGTCGAACATGCAGATTGTCTAACAAGATTAAATTGTTACCCTGCATTGTATTGCATGATGGAACTTAATCTTGACCTAAGAAACTGTAATATAACTTGTTCCGTTTACCTTTACTTAAAACAAAACCATTAAAAAAAATGTCGACAGAGCACTTAAAAAAAGTTATCAGTTCTATTGTGTGCATATGTATAAATTAACTAACTGCTAGTTACTTAAACAATTAAATAAGCCACCATTTTGCTGAAAACAAAAGATTTTTGCTGTACAGTAGAGAAATAGAGGGAAGAGAGAGAGAGGAAAAGGAAGATTTGGTACTTTAATGTATCCTTTGCAAGTTCCTTCTGTCAGCGCAACATGACCACGGATGCAATTCTACTCTAATTAATTAATCAGAAGTTGTACAATCTCCTCAACCCCACGCATGCAACCACCAGACACAGCACACATTCCTTCTTTCACAAAAACCTTCGAAAAGGGTTATAAGGAGTTCATAGGTATTTGTTATAGTTGTGTCGTAAATGAGAGCTTTAGAGGGAGAGGAAACATATTTATTCAGGCGGTGATTTCCTAGTTGTATCGATTGGTGACATGGATTTTTTTACAAAAATTAAACACACTCGCCTGACAATTGTTTGTCCAAAATGAGGGTTCGTGGAAAAAGAACATATGTATCACGCTGAGGGAAAAACAGCATTTAAATAATGTCCTCCGCTCAGAGGCCGAAAGCATTCTGTTTCCATTTGGTTTTTCGGGGATGTATCACGAAATACTTTAACCAGGAAGCTATACGGCAAGATATCAATAATAGTCCACTCTTTTTCAATAAAGACGATGCCGTTAGAAGCCGTTGAGAATTTTGACAAAGTGATAGTAATGGATTAAATGCTAGGTCTTCAGAATTAAAAAGTTTTTATAACAAAATGCAAAATATAGAAATTATTATTTGGACTTTATTTGGAGTTTTAAAATAGTTTATAGTCATTGCATAAAATGTTGTTATGAGTAAATATAATTTAGATCACAATTAGTTTCAATAATAATATTATCAGTTTTGTGTACAGATCAGTCAGACAATTTTGTGTTAATAAAAGGCAAGCCTTTTTATTAATGTGTGGTAGATATGTAATTTTTATAATCGTTCTTACCTTTACGCCGTCTGATGATGTAGACAATGATAACTGCCACGATGATTATTCCAGCTACAGCCGCAATAACGCCACCAATCAATCCTCCATTGACACTTCCCGATAAATCAGAGGAGTGTGGCTCGCTCTTTCCTGAAAAGTCAGTGCAGGTAAATGACACTAAATCCTTTTTGTTTATTGTTAAAAAGTAGACGAAATTTTTCAATCTGCTAGGTAAATTTGTGGGTAACGACTTGTAGAAGTGATTTCGTTTCGTTTTATTCTCATAAAGGCTATTAAGCTGTGAATAAGAGGAATACACAGCCATTAGGTACGAGCGAATTGGCCAAACACAACGCGCGCGCAGATATCAGTAAGAGGTATGACTGCTTCATAGGGGGCTTAGGTGTTGGAAAATGAGATAAAGACTATAATTAGTTGTTATTTTCAGTGCGAGAGTAGATTTGAGAAAGTATTTTTTTTAACTTCAGGTATCTTTTTGTAGAAATTTTCTTCTTCTTTGCAGTGTGAAGGCAAAGTTTGCTTGAATTCCATAAAATCAGATGCTTTTTTGCTGGAGTTGAAGTTTTCATTTGAATGGTCTATAAACTCTTACCTGCAATTTGTAGGATGTATGTGGACGAAGACGACACGTTGGCAAAGTGTTTGTTGTGAGCTGTGCACGTCACTACCAGATTATCTTCTATGTGGGTTAAGTTGACGACACAAATGCTGGAGTCCATGCCGTCTGTCCGGTTATGACATGAAACGTTCCATGAAAATGTGGCCGAAGGAAAAACGTCAGTCGCCTTGCACGTCAGACGTACGATTTCAGATTCATGTGCTGATGCCTCCGAAATTTTATTTACAAGGACTCCCAATGGTCCATCTGTAGATATTACAAACACTATTAACAATTATTTTTATTAACAATAAATGTAGTGAAACAATAAAACATGTTATTTCCTGTATATTGTTGATCTCTTAGAGATATGTATTTGCACTCCAATAATGTGTTTTATCTCACTTAGCCTTATAAATACTAATAACTCCTTCACTTTGAACACAAAAGAAAATTCTGTGCATTCCATTTTTTATTTCATGTGTGATCTCACACTTTATGGAGGAAAAGATTAGCGTTTCTTTTCTTGCGTTCTGTGCACAAACACAGACTAATGATTACATCCCAGCAGCGGCATTAGGTTACAGGGTGTGAGTACAGTCTTTGGACCATGAAGATGATCACTAAGGATTCAGAACATTAGAGACTAAATTATTCTTGGTTTTATTTCGTAAAAAGTGCTTCCAGATATTTCTTTTAAGTCA
>SMGT01006198.1:23468-40036 GCA_004794575.1 Lanistes nyassanus
ACATGTGAATTGGAATCCTTGTGACTGGCGTCTAACATCTGTGAGCTGCAGAACTTCACTATGGAGTCCGTCCCACCTAATCCTCGGAGGTGGGTTTCCGCTGCTTTCAGTGGAGCAGTTACACGACAAGTTTGATCCCTCAAGGACTTGTTGTGGACAGTTGTGCGTGAGACCCGCAGGATAAGCTGCATGTTGCAGTTGCAAATAAAATGTTTTAAAAGTTTCAATATGGTTAATACATGAATAAAATAGTTAGTCAGCCTTTTCCACGTCATTTGAGTATGACATCAAATACAAAGGTCTTATATTTCATTAGAATATAATGTACCATGTCATTAGGGACCTAATGAAACATACACCAACAAAGTAATCACTTAAATAGACATGTGGATGATCAGGTTTCATAACAATATGCAGCCTGTCTCCTGTTTTCATTTTCTGTAAAGAATTTATCAGATTACAAAACAGCGTACAGCTGCTCATCAAACGCACTTGGACGTGCTCTTGCATTTTGACAAAATATTTCCATATGATGATGAACATATGTTCCCGCGAACTGACAGAAGGTAGAAACTACGCTTACTGTCAATAGACGAAGGCATGTGCACATGCATTAAGAGATGTCGGCGTCTTACTGCACATGTGAGCATGTTTTATGTGATAATTTGCATTTTAATGTGTTTGTGTATTTCCCTGGGAAGCTCACAAAACTGCACCCTTTTCCCAAATAATTTTCTTTTCAGTCTCAAAGCTTCTGTTCTGTCTCCGTCTCTGTCTTCTGTTACCTACATCTCTCACCCGACTTTTCAGTATACGTAATGTTATATGTTACGATTTATTTATAATAACATGATTGGTTCTGTGTCTTTGGAAGCATTAACATACGAACTTTAAATGACATTGCTGAACTTAGAACTTTCTTTGAAATAAGATTCATTTAACAAAATAAACTTTTGAACAATTAGGTCAGCCGTACAGGTATTTCAAACATTGTGATTAACCCTGAAAATGTCTTATGAGGCTTTCATACCTAAGTGTGAGTAAAACATCTTACCTATATCTATTGTGCTTCGATAGTAAACAAAAAGGGGTGGATATACTGTCATGCTAAAGGAATATGCACCCTCTAACGCAGGCATTGGTTGTATGAAGGAACAAACTCCACGTGTGTAATTCCTGGAATTACTTGCAGTGTAGCTGGTCAGTGTGTCTTCAAAGCCTCCAAATATCTACAAAACATTTTAGATGAGCAATTTTGGATAACGATATTTGCCAAATCACATAATCAGTTGTAGTGATAAGTCCCAAGTCTAGAAAGCGGCCACTGTAAGAAGACAAACGTGATAGAACGTACTACTCTGAACCGATATGTTATTTTATTGTCTTAGTCGATAAAAGTATCGTATAGGGGCTGGACATTTTATCGGCTTGGGCTAGCCTACCCATGTCGACGTTAACGAGTATGAGAATTTTTAGCGCAGGAAAAATGTTTTGTGCAGTTGAGAGAGAGAGAGAGAGAGAGAGAGAGAGAGAGCACCATCTTCAACAAACAGTGGAATGTATGTACATGGCCAACCATTTCCCCGTCCACAAAAGAAATTATCAATTAACACTCAAGTGTAGGCTGAGGCTAAAAAAAATTAAGATTTTATGACTCTCATTCTCTGTGTGTCTTTTGGTTTGTAATCATTGACGATACATAGCTAAGTAAACTTTAATAGACCCAGAGTAAGATAAAGAGAAAATGTAATATGGTTTGATACCTGATTATTATAATTGGCATTATATTTAGCACCATTCGCTGTCCAGAAACACGTGTAGATGTTGTCTGAGGTGTACATCCCTTCCACTGTGCAGCTCCCAGTCACCAACCAGTTTACAATACTTATATTGCAGCTGACATCTGTGTAGGATGGGTAAGCTGTACAACACAAATTTAGTAAGTAGTTAACAGAAATGTGGAATGCGACTGTTACTGTATAGGCACATATCTACATGCAATAACAGATATATACAACCCTTGCATGTGTACATAAGCAGCCAGTCCGATGCCTTGCACGCACGCAAACTCTACCTCACTGTTTCTCTGTCCCTGTCTCTGTCTCTTTTTCTGCCTGCCTGCCTACCTGTCTGTCTGTCCCTCCCTCCCTCCCTCCCCCCTCTCTCTCTCTCTATCTCTCTCTCTCTCTCTCTCTGACAAAAACACGAGGAAGAATACGCTATGACATTTTGTTTGTCTCGTCATTTGCGACGAATTAACTGAATTTTTCTTAAAATATTCAAAACTATATTAAGCAGCCTGTGCTGTTTGACTCGGTCTTGTTTTTTTTCTAATACTTTATAACAAGGTAAGTGTGGATCGGGCAACCACAAAATATATGACAACATTCATAAGATTTCCTAGGAAATAATGAGGAAAATAGAGATCGCTGAGTAACAAAAATAGAATGTAAAATTTCGCCCCACCTGTTATTCTTAGAATGCAATTTTCTTCTGAGTTCCGGTAGCGTTCCTTGCAGATCACCGTACGAGCTGAAAACCTAGTGATACCTGTGATCGCCAGCACGACACTGTAACCGTTTTGCGGAGACCCTTTTCTTTTCAAAGAAAACTCGTTTTTAGGACCTGTGCAGCTATCTGTACCACAGGAACCGTAAAACACACTATGGTCTGTGTAATTATAAACATTCCACACTAGTTTATCCCAGGAGGTACCACATGTGAACGGCACGTCCTTGTCCTCAGCTACATCCAACCTACTGTGCTGACATTCCTCAATAGTCAGACCTGCAGAAAATGATAGCAAAAATATATAAAAATGAGCACACTGGTTCAAACCACGATCAAACTATTACAAAAAAAAACACAATAAATAATCATCATATTTTATTTTTAAAATTAGATCATGAGATATTCTTAGCTTGTATTGGCTTATAAATACATTATTTTGAGTGACAGGTGAAGGTTGTGACCTGTATTTATGTCGAAGAGTAGTGGGGGTGTATGGGACCCCACTTTTAGTGCGCGATAAATATCTCCTCTTATCCTCGGCTTACCCTCCCTGGCCCATGGGTCAGGTACCCATTGCCAGCTGGGTGAACTGGGGGAGTGTGGTGTGGCGCTCGGGTATGGAGCCACGCCTTCGAGTTGGGAGGACAGCACTTTAAAATACTCCGCCATCATCTTCTCCAGCAAAAACGTTGTTTGTTTACATTTACATGCTTATTAGTTTGCTGGTCGCCATTGGGAACCGTTACTGGAAAAACTAACTTACAGACAAAGTAGTCTATTCTTTTAAATGGCGCATCATATCGAAAGTTATAGCAAGATTAGAAAAGAAAATATGCAAAAACGCTAAAATATTTTAGTCATAAGATCCACTATCATATCGCATGCTTCATTTGTAAAAGAAAAAGTCTTTCCGATTTTGTCAAACAAAAGTGCAGCAATAGCTTCCATAACGTTCTTGTGATTTTACTTTACGCTGGGCATACACTTCTGGAAATGAAAACAGTGACTATCAAACATTTAGTGCGCATAAGATCAAACTTTCTTGGATCTGCCAAGTTCCTTTCTTTCGGCCCTCTGCTACGTGTTTGGGTACGGTAAGCTCCCTTGGGCACATGCGTCCGCATAAGGCTATGTTTGAGCCCTGCCAGTATCTTTGTTGGAGTTATCTTTCGATTCGTTAAGCGCTCTGTCCTCATTTGTTCTTTATTAATTATAGGAGGCAAGAGATAAAAGATAATTAAGTGGGAATAGTGAGGGTGAGCTGGAGAGAGAAACAGGACCGGAAAGGAAAAACGCGAAAAAGATAAGGCAAGAAGGAAGGAGACCGCTGTGAATCTGCTGAACCCCGGCAAGGATTGCGGTGTGGGGGAGTATAAGGCAGCTGGAAAGAAAACGAAAAAATTAAGTACCTGAGTTACTGCCCGTGAGCAGAGAAACGGCACAAAAGACCAACAGTCGCCACGCCATCACTTTTCCCGTCTTCACACCTTAGTTAAAGTCCGTGATACCTGTTGAAAATCTGTTTATGGTGTTGGTGAAAAATGCGGTCAGTACACACAACAACACTTTGTAACGTCGGTGTACCCGGGACCTCTAAGTTTGGAATGCAACAGCCTACTACCTGGAGCAGAAAGTATTTACTTCCTTGTTCTATTAATGTCGCCGTGCACTCAGGTTGCCGGTTGGGTTTAGAGATTTATACGCCAACTGTGTACTAATGCTGTAAGGGGCGAGAACACAACACGAGAGCATTACGCTATAATAATAATAATAATAAAGAAATGCGAGTTATCCACATCTGAGAAACCTAACGCGTGTATTAAGGAAGTATAAGTTTTGTAATTTGATAACCGTTTAGCTACATTTAGCTACATTTGTAAATGAATTGACAAATATTGCATTGTTAGTAATCTATAACCTGATTTGAAAATAAATACTTCTTTTTTGTTTCTCGTGATCACTCTCTTGATTATCGACTCATCACAAACGCAACAAAAACAGTTTTAATTTTATCACAAGGACGAAAGAGTTCCTAGGTGTACACAAAACTGATTCGGAATGCCTTCTTCAGGGGAGGTAGCTAGTGATAACCGTTTATTCAGTAAGACAAGCGTTTCTCCCCTTGTATCCACTCTTTATCCAACAAGGTTTTGTGTTGTCAATATCTTCTGCGCCTGCCTGCTGCTGTGACCTGGAGGATGGTCTTAGCCAGAGAGTCATGCCCAAACCATGCGAGCTTGCTGTGTCCACGACTTACAGATGTGTTTCTTGCCTGACTGCAACAATGTCGATTTGTTGCCTGACATATTTGTTGGCCTTGTGTTCAGTGTATCTTTCTGTGGCATTTATGACCGAACGCCTGAATTTATTTTATTTACAGTCTCCGCATTCGGCGTCCAGTTTTCGTATCAATATAATAGGACGAAGATCACCAGCGACTTGTACAGCTTCATTTTAACTAGGAGGCTGATGTTGCTGCTGCTCCAGATGGTCTTGGGCTGCTTCATGGCAGAAGAGAAAAAATCTGTCTGGTTTTGACCTCCTTCACTGCCATCCTTAGTGATTATCAGGAACGCCTAGTACAGTTTACTTTTTAAAAGAAAGACAGGAAACAGGGAGTTCAGCAAGCAGGTCATCGACAGTTCGAACAGTCAAGAGTGACGAGGTCTTCCTGTATTTCACTGTGACTTAACAACAAAAGGTGCTGTCTAGGCATACAAATTGCTGAATCAGTGGAGACATACCTTCTAGAATGTTCTCGAACAACCAAATATTATGGGATTTAGACATCACATGACCGTATAGTATATTAGGGCCGGCAGCACCACCAAGCTTTTCAATTTTTAAACCATGTATTAACATTAAAAACCGTTGACGTTATCGAGCCTGTGGTTCTGTTGTTTAGTGTATTTCCCTGAGAAGATTTCGAGTAACTATTGCAGAGTCGAGTTCTGGTAATTACGAGTTCGCGTCCGCTAGAGCGTCTAGGGCTTACGGACAGTAGTGCTAGGGAAAGCACCTTTATAGACCACGTAGGAATCCACGGATTTGCTGAGTTTGTCCCTGATTCCAGAAAGCCAAACGACAAAGAACACAATTGCAAAGAGGTTAATACTCTTGAGTGTACATGAAACATCAGCTTACGACTTCAAGTAAGAGAGATTGAATTGTTACACTGAACGAAATGTTGAAGTATTGGCGTGCTTTGAAAAGAACTTTAGTTAATATTCGTCAACCCCGACTGGACCAGTGGATCGTATCATCGGCCGTCTGCATATCATCGCCATCTTAAATAACATCGCCCGTCTTCAATTTCACCGCCGTTTTCAGTATCATCGCCCGTCTACATATCATAGTCATCTTCAACAACATCGCTAGTATACAATTTCACCGCCGTCTTCAGTATCCTCGCCTGTCTTCAGGATCATCGCCATTCTCCATACGTCGTCGTAAACGTCTTCTACTTCTGATTTTCAAGAACTTGTAGAACGCTAACATTTAGGAGTGAACTGTGGATACTAGTGTTATTGCGCCTTGTACTTGCGAAACTGTAAAGAAACAGTACTCGTTTTATCGACCAAGAACCTTCATTTGGATTGTGTGAGTGAGGAATAGATCTAATTAGAGTGTGTAGGATTATTACATGAACGTAAGTGTTTTAAGACTCATTTGAATTATTTCGAATTTTTTTTAAGTAAAAGTGGAAATAGATCCACGCTTGTGTTTCTTTCGGGTCGATTGAGGCGTCTACCAAATTTCGAACACGAACACGCGTTCAGACATACAACACGCTTTCAACAAAATAAATTAAAGAGAGAGGAAAGTTTTTGTTTGTTAATCTGGTTTCTGACAGTTTGGCTCATGACACTGATAACAGACTCCAAGTACGTGAAAGCCCACCCCTTTTAGTTTTTTTCTCCCCCAGTCATCGTGATGCTGTTAGCTGACTCCTTGCTGATGCTGTTAACAAGGATTTTGATTTATTCTTTGATGATTTTCGCTCATAAAGTCTGCTCCAATTGCTCAAAGTCTGGTGGCACGATCTTGGAGCTTTTCCTCATTGGCTCCCACGAGATCGATATCATCAGCGAATCTAGGTTGCAGAGTGGGCGACCGTTGACGGTTATAGACTGTTGGAGGACAGACGTTATTTGCGTCATGACAGAACATCTTGAACTCGTAGACAATAGTAAATCCATATTCCATAACGGACAACACACTTATGATATATTATAGGAATATAGACCACAAGTATACGTCGCATATTTAGGTGTAAATTCAGTAACAAACCTATACATTTTCAAACATTATTGAAAGGCTAGCTAGATTATGATAAAAGTTCCTCACAATGCCATTACCTTCATAAACAGACGCCCGCTCAGACGAAAGTAGTACTTAGTATTATTCCACCAGTGAATTCTTCGGTAATTCAAAACGAAGATACAAGATAACCGTGTGGTTTTATGTTTTTCCTTATTGTTTATACCCGTCACGAACTATGGCCTTCTCATTACGGGGAGAGAAGCGGAGAGGGTAATGAAGGAGGCTGGGTGTAGGAAACAGGAAGGGGGAGATAAACGGGAAAAAATATTCTTTGATGGCAACCCGTGTAAACAGGAGTCACGTGCACAGAAACCACCTTTCAGAGAATATCAAAACAAAAAACAAGACCCACATAAGTGTTTACCTGTAATCATATGGTTCTTCCTACCTATTATTCTCAGCTTGCACGAAGCTGTTACCGTTCTTGAAATATTATTGAACGGGTCGTAATAAATGTAATAACAACGAAGATCCAGCGTGTCCTCTTCCGTGAAGAGCGAGTGCCTGATATTAAGAAAACTCTCAAAGGTGCTGTTTAGTTCACTCTTGTGGAAATTGTCCTTTGCCGTTGTCCGTGCTTCTAAATGAAAGGGAGAGCTATCTGGAGAGGTGCACCTTTCTTGAGTGCATTTACCGATGTAAGTGGAAGGCCATTCCCCATTATAGAAAGACCAGTAGAGTACAGAGCTGTATTGTCCACATGTCAATTTAGCATCACTGTCTTCGGTTACATTTAGAATTGTGTTGCCTGATGGGCACTCTCTGATCTCCAGGGCTGCAAGAAAACAAGAAATGGAAGCATGAAGATTTGGTTTGGTTGTATTTTGTTTAATATCATGTCAGCAACGAAGACCACTTCATGACGGTGGACGGGGGAGAGGCTGGGGGTGGGTGGGTGTTAATTGGTTAACATCCAGTCGCAGATCAGGCGCATATTAGGACGGTGTTGATTAGACAAAGTTTACGTGCTGCAACACGTGGGACTGCTGTCGCAACACAGGCTTCAGTCCCACCCAGTCACATTATACTGACACCGGGCCAACCAGTCCTAGTACTGTTCCCTATAGTGCCAGGCGTCTGGCAGGGCAGCTACTACTGTGTACTAGATTGCCAATTTTTATGTCTTAGGTATGACTCGGCCGGTTTGCGAAACACTGATCTCCTGCCTATGAAATTATCGAAAATACAATAATCGAATGAATAAGTCAATGCTTGCTTTTATCCGGATCACTGATTTAAACAAGATTAGTTTTTTTTCTAGATGGGGACGGACTTTGCTCTATGACTGAAGGGAAGACCAAGGGTTTGATAAAGAAGAATTTTACAGAATTTGAGCTCGCTGGTCACTGCCTTCTTCTTCACTGGAACACTGACATATACAGCACTAATCAAGTGTCTGGGACCCGGGGATAGCGCATATATTTATCCAGTGCTGATCAGTCATAAATCCCACACACTTTGAAAGCGGGGCTGTTTGGAAGAAATGCTCGTTGTAACAAAAAATTCTATATTTCCTTTCTTACACCACAGTTTTCCTCGTGAAATGGCCATAGTTGATATCTTGACGTAATTTCGTAAAACTTAAAAAAAAACAGTTAAAGCAAACAGAAAGATTTACCTTAAAATGTAAAATGTGAATAATTATATCACCTTTTACAGTCATCAGAGTAGCCCCCAATAACAGCGACAATACCAGAGTCATCATTCACGTCTCTTCTGTAGTTGCGTGAATTTTGCTTTTAAAAACAAAACAGATACCTGTTTACTCCTACCGCTATATGTTGTATTGTGACCGGTCGGGGTCAACAGTACCAGAACTCTATGATGACTAAGATATTAATTTCCTTGTTCCTCTACAGCAGTTCAGTAAGGTGTGTTTCCGCGGAAAGTACGCTTGTACGAAATTCACAATAGACTTAATGTATTCGTACGCATAATATCCCACTTACAAACACATGCATTGCAGAAGGCACATGAATGCACATGCGCGCATACATAAATCTATTTTATTATATGAACATATGACAGATCTGAGACGGTTTTACTTGCTTCAGAGCTGATATTTGATTAGTTGCAATAAATTTCGTATAGGTAGGCAACACAAAAACCTTCTCATTCACTACCGGCCCTTGGGTGATTTTGAGGTACAACCTATAAAATGCTGTTGGAATGATGGGTTGATATTTTGATAGAACGAGAAAGATTATTTTTAATCATTTGTGTGTATTGTGTAAAAGGAAACTGCTTGATTGTTAATTACAAGACCAGAGGAACTTATTTAAGAAATAGTATACAATACACTGGTTTTAACTAGTGCAAAACTCTAATACTGAATAATAACTGTAGTCTTTGCGGAGCCTGGAAATCTACAAAATCTTCGCACCAAACCATAGAGCCATTTATATTTCAATTGACAGCGTCAGATAAACACCCTTACCTACTTACAGCGGAGAGGTAACTCTTCTCATACACTATGCAGAAGACATTAGGCGGCTTAATTTTGTTAAGCCCTCTAGCCTACTAAAGGCTGCATCGTGCTATTTGCCGTGTTTAGGAGAGAGAGAGAGAGAGACGTGGATTGGGAAGCGGGTTTTGAAAGTAAGATAAAATATTAAGAGGTTATCTGGATTTTTCATGAATGCCTTAGAAATCCCTTAACGACCTCTTTAAAACACTTTTCTTTGTACCTAAATTGCAAATATGTGGTTCGTGTGGACAATCTGTCTTGTCACAGTCAGAATGTCTATCTCAATCTGGAGAATGGGTGGGGTGGGCAAGTGGATGGGTGGGTGGACCACCTCTTCAACACAGTTCGTGTAGGATACAGTGCAACTATTCATACGTCTGTGTCGGTCATTCCAAAAATTATTTCACATCGTCCCTTAAAGACCTCTTTAAAGCACTTTTCTTTGTACCTAAATTGCAGATATGTGGTTCGTATGGACAGTCAGAATGTCCATCTCAATCTGGAGAATGGGTGGGGTGGGCAAGTGGATGGGCAAGTGACTCTTTAACACAGTTCGTGTAGGATACTATGCAACTATTCATCCGTCTGTGTTGGTCATTCCAAAAATTATTTCACATCGTCGTAAAAAAATGGCAAAGAGTAAGCTTGTTGATCAGTACTTTGACAAAGTTCTTATAAGATACAAAAACAGTCCATTTATACAGGAAACGTGTTTTTCAACTTCCTAGCGGGCTTTGACAGATACACACATTTCTTTTATTATCTTTCTTGCTTCGCTTCCTGAACAGAGGACGACAGTTCGTGATCAAGACACGCCTCAGTCGCTGCTGTACTTCCCTGTCGTGTTGAGAACTACACTCAGCAAGTCAAAGCCACGGCCAGTAACGAGTGACTTACACGGAAATATTTAAATAACCGGGACGCCGAAAAGTCTGTGGTGTGAAACCTTAGAATGTGATGTCAGATTTGTCAGTATGTTCTTCTCTCCGTCCGTCCGTCCGTTTGTCCGTCTTTATGCCTGCCTGCCTGCCTGTCTGATTTTCTTTCTCTTTTCTTAATCGCCTTTATTAAGCATTTTTCATTCATTTCTTTCTTACTTTCCTTTTTTTATCTAATTTTTTTCCCTTTCTTCGTCGTTGTGTTTATAGTTGATGCTGACGGTGCGGTAATATCAACGTTCTGGCTTGTTTTCAGTTGTTTGTCTTTCTTGTTGTGTTTTGCAGCGTCATTTCACAAAGCTGAGAACAGGTGATGACAACCACTAAGCTAACACAAACGTTGACAATCTTTTACAAAGTAACAAAATGGCATTCCGTTAGATGTCTTTGTAACAACAAATCTATTGTTTCTTCTTGAATATAAGAAACAACGAACACTCAAAATTATCAGAAAACGATTTAACACAATTCCAGATCGTTTTCGGTTTTATTCTGAGAATACTACAATATCAGAACGGAGAGATTGCCAGAGGAACAACAACAACAACAACTCTTGTCTAAACAAATTTCGGATAATATAGGGAGAAAAAAATTAGCAAATTTTTATACATTTATTACAATATACATATGTCATCTGCATAATTGCAATGCAAAAGTTTGGAATAATTAATTAATTCTGGTTCCAAGAGGTAAACGTTTGCTTGTTGTTGTCTTTATTCAGTGACAAATTGAGCTGTAATTAATACAAAGGTTCGGCAATTCTTGCCAAAGCAGTGCTGCTACTACAAAGTAAGAGAGCGAGAAAGAAAGAGAGAAAAATAGTAGATAGAAAGAGGAGTGCTGAGTGAGAACAGTAGGGGGGACGGGGTATTTGTTGCTTAAGGTCCAGTTAAGTTAGTTACATATCAGGACGGTGTTGCTTAGACAAAGTTTACGTGCTGCCACACGTGGGACTGATGGCGCAACACGTTCTTCGGTCCCACCCAGTTATATTATACTGACACAGTCCTAGTACTGTTCCCCGTAGTGTCAGGCGTCTGACAGGGCAGCTACTAGATTGTCTGAGGTATTACTCGGCCGGGATGCGAGCCACCGACCTCCCGCATCGGAAGAGGACGCCTTAACCACTAGACCGCTGAGGACGTGAGAGAACAATGAAGCTGAAGTACAAAAATGGGAGGGGAATGCAGGAATAGTGGCGCGGGTTGACGAATTATAGGATTAAAACACCCACTAACATTCACACATGCGAAAACGCACACAAGCCCGCAATAACTTTCTTTCTTTCATAAATGCGTAGATTGTTTCTGGTTTTCGCACAGAAATCCATTTAGTAGATAAACATATTATGCAGTAACAATCAGCCTTAAAAAGTATTATAGAAATTTGCTTTCACCATGTTGATTTCCCAGGTGACATGTCGCATCTTTAGAACTATTACCACTGCGCGAGAAGTGCATATGTGTGCGCACTTAGACGATTCATTGAATTACTGTCAAAAATAAACCGCATTTTGGTACAGTGCACTAATCACTTGATGCTTGGAAGGACTGCGGTGTTCAGCAGGACATTCGTGACACCAGAGTGACGTTAGTGAGTAGTTTTCTCGATGCTGAAGGCAGTCGTTTGCTGTGGACTTTGCACTACGAATATTGCGTCTAAACAGGAAAGAAAAAGAAATTGAAAAAATATCACGTCATCAACGTGACATCCGCAGTCAATATTATCATCTCTCACCACCACCTACAGATATCTTGCTTTTGAGAAACTTGTCGCCTTTTGCTTTCATTATTAGGTTAGAGTAAGAAAAGTATGTTAAAACAATGCGTCTTTTAAAAATTAGTGCAACTGAACCGTTTACTGCTTTTCGGCATAGTTCAGTTTGGATGCAATCTCAAAAATTGGAAGCAGTATGTGTTAGACATCGAAAATAGTTGAAAGTAATTTAAATGATCTGCGTGCTTCTATGATGTGTGAGTAGACAGTCGATAGGCTGATATTTTGCCCTTACCTGCAGGCTCAGTGCCTTTGTGTCCTTTGTGTTCTGCAAGACTCACACCCTCATGGCGAGATTCATTCCTGTTCTGTCTTGTGACATTCTCATAAGCCTGACCTAAGCAAAAAAGTTGAATTTTGCTTACCGTTCAACAGTGCTGTATGTCATAGGAAACATTAACTCTTTTCAAATACCATCCCATTGTCTGGAACGTCCTAAAATTCCGAGCCTGACAGGTAGACTTTAAACATAGACATAAATAATAAAGGCCATCACATAACGCGATTTGTGTTGCGTTTTCTGACCATCTTAAACTCTGAAGCTCAGCGGGCGATGACCACACAATGTCAAAGCCGTTTTCGCGTTCTGTTTACTAGGTTAAGTCTGCATCTTCGAGTGTTTAGCTATTAGGAGAACTGGAACCTTTTCCACAATAATTCCACGTCCTTAAGGCCTTAAAAGACTAACCAAATATTAGTCTTAACAGAGCGATTTAGGCAAGTACAAAATTTGGGTACCTAATCCTGCGGTCCACAGAGTCCATCCCGCAATATGGAAATTTAGGATGCCCCAGTACCCAGGAGCTCTGATTTTAAGGAGAGTAGAACACTGCCATTTTGTCTAGAAAACTAGACCATGTCATCTCGAACTCACTCTCCAAGTGTTGATTTTCAGTATTAGAGAGCTCTCTTACTAGAAATAAGCCAAATCCAAATATCCCCGAAGAATGCGCATGTCGTGGTATCTCTTGTGATGAAGGGAAGTTCTCCTAATTTCTTTTTTCCATATAAAATAGCAATGTAACCCGAATTGTTTGTGGAAACCCCTTGCCGTCTCCCCGTGTGAACAGAGAAGCGCTTTTGGAGGGCGCACGGGTTTAGGTCCGACGTCGTCTTTGTGCCTCAAAAATCGCCCGGTTACAACTTTAACCCCCTTGTACCTGCTGGCTGGCGAGATCCTGATGGAGTTGCGCTGAAATCCTCGAAGCAATGCTCGTTTCTCTCAGGTTTTGTAGCAGTGTCATACACTGGATCTGAGATTTGAAAACAAATTTGTGCTGACTGTGTCAAGAACTCACTGACCTTGGTTATTGCATCGTTTGTTAAAGTATTACGTTTGTATTTTTATGTATATGAATAAATAACATGGTTCCCAAATCAGGCATCTTAATTATGTCGTTTTTTTTTTTAAACTGACTTCACGTTACTGAAGTAGCGTTGTCACACACACACACACATACACACACTACCACCACCACCACCACCAAGAACAACAACAACAACAAGAAAGAGTAAATGTGTATATACCACTTAACTATTAAAACAACTAGGACAAACGTTATGTATTCTTAGCTGAGGTTCTTGTTAAATTCAATGTAGATTTCTTGTTCAAAAATAAATATTATGTCGTAAAATGCGGATTTAATGTTAGAAAGATTTTCTTCTGCACAGAATAATACGCTGAGAGTAAAATTGTCTACATTGGGAAATACTTATCGGTGGTTTGATTAACGACGCACCCGTAAGCCTGCCGCGCGCGTCTTTGCATGCTACTGGCTCACTGTTCGCGCCTTTGCATGCTACTGGCTCACTGTTCGCGCCTTCGCATGCTACTGGCTCACTGTTCGCGCCTTTGCATGCTACTGGCTCACTGCTCGCGTCTTTGCATGCTACTGGCTCACTGTTCGCGCCTTTGCATGCTACTGGCTCACTGTTCGCGTCTTTGCATGCTACTGGCTCACTGTTCGCGCCTTTGCATGCTACTGGCTCACTGTTCGCGCCTTTGCATGCTACTGGCTCACTGTTCGCGTCTTTGCATGCTACTGGCTCACTGTTCGAGCTATTTGCTCCTAACGTTCCGCGCCGTCTCCTGTTTCGTGTACGGTAAACAGACTGAGTCAATAGACAATGTAACCTGTGGGGGATCGTGCTTTGATAAACGAAGAATTTAAATTGCGATGGCCAGCCTGGAGCGGATTACCCTCGTTAATCGAGGTAAAACAGTACACGTAATCTTCCCTGGTAAAAAATATATATTGACCTTAAACAGGCAATAAAGCCTATCTCTTTCATTCTTGTCTGAATCTATGAATTTTTTTTTACTTTATCTAGTTCGCCCTTTCTTCGGTTGAGTTATTTTTATGTCAAATAGCAGTATAATCCATTTTTGGATTTCAAATCTTTATCTGAAAAAGTAACGTTTTGACTCGTAAAAATAAGCAGTGTTGTTAAAATGAGCGACAGGAGTTTTTTCCCAAACAATTGCGAAAGTATAAATGTTCATAACAATCAGCGAAGAAGTTCGTGTTAGGAATATCTTTTAATTCAAACTGCATATCAATATGAGTTGAGCTCGTTATTAATTAGTAAAGCTAATGCAAAATTTAACAGATATACTTCTTCATATAATTTTATTAGCGCGAATTGGAACATCAGAGAAATAGTATTTTCTCACAAGCTATAAACATTGCTTATACATTTGTTATTGTTGTTGTAAATACAAAACACAGAATAATAAACAAATTAAAAATAATAACTCACATCTAAAAAATTGCTTCATTTTCAAATCAACAGAAAAAAGGATTTAACTACTGTTTATAAACACAAAAATCATTTCTTTTGCAAAACCATTTTATGCGAACTTTTTTCAGGATAGCAATGTAAAGACATCTTCATCAACTGCAATAAACACGTTCAAGTTCAATGCTGCTCAAAGGTGTCCATAATAAAGTAATCAGAAACAGAATTGAAATTCTAAGGCGAACCGTTTTATCATGGACTATAACTTGTGGAGAATTGTACAAGAAACAATATACATATTTATCCTGTCTTTCTTCTTTCTTTCTTTCTGTTTTTCTTGTTCTTTTTTTCATTCTTTTTTTCATTCTTTTTTCCTTTCTTTCATTTTTCCGTCCTTTTTCCACCCGTCATTTCATCGTTTAAACTAACCTCTTAAACACATACAGAGACACATATAAAGATGATTAGGAGGCTCTATAGCTAACCAGCTGATTTAAACTAAAGGTACATGTGTAGAAGCTCAACTATGCACCCATGCATGCAGATCTCTGCGTTTCTACATGATCCACATATTTTCATAGCAACGGTCAACAACGATATTAAATCGTCAAAATCATCATTGATGACTGTCATACATTCCGTCTTTAAAAAGAAACAAATGGACTCATTCATCATTATATTTAATCTTCAAATGGGCACAGTTCATACAGGTTATGAGTGTTAGAATATCGGAACATTTTAACATAATCCATCGCAGGCGGGATGACAGAGATGAGAATACCAGTAAAGGAGTAACAGCGACGTCTACAGGAACTATCCTTGATTTCAGCGAGTCACCTTTCTTCAAAAACACAAAGTCATTTTCCCTCCATCCCACCTTATCGTTGGTTTGGTGTTACTGGCTTATGCTCTCGGTATGACTGTCTTATTGTTTCATGTCAGGTCAGCGTCAAGCACTACATGACGACGGGAGCGAAGGAGGAGGAGGGAAATGAAAAAGGAAGAAGAGGGAAGAAACTGGAGCACCCCAGAAACATCCTTACGACCATCCCTCACACTGATGCTACATGCAGAGGAAGTCCATTAACTGGACACTGGTTCCAAATCCACGACCGTCGACATCGATGGTCATCAGTCGCGTTGCCGCTGTATTACACACACACACACACACACGCACGCACGCACGCACGCACGCACACCGCTTTCCCCAGTACATACTGGATCATTACGAGGTGTAATGCTCATTAACATATATTGACGATGTCAGCTGGAGGTGGTTGTAGCTGTCGTCTGCATCGTCTTGTTCACGTCGGTCATCAACATGTAGAAGATTGTAGTCGTCTTCAGAATTCACTGGATCCAATGTGTCCTGTGTTGACACGCGTAAGATACCATACAAATATCTATTTTAATTTAACCTTACCTGTGTCTGAGCTAATGCATTCTTCTTCTACTGGTTTTTCGTTTCGACAGTCGTTTCATAAATCCGTAAACATACGTTAACAAAATCAATTTCGTTTAGGGCTTGTTATGCATTTGCGCCACTGAGGTACGTGTGAAGAAAGTTGAGCGTTTGTGCGGTTTTTTTTTTTGTGTGAGTGTGAAGGGAATCACAACATTTTTATAATCAGAATTTCTTAAGGTCTTACTCTTGCAACAGGTTCTGTTCTTTCAGACGTGACTGCCCATGGAACGATGTGATAAACTCCCAGTCCAGAATCAGTAGGCACTTCAGTGACATTCATATAGACACTGCCTGGAAATGAAGGTTAGGTAGACAAAAACGCATTGCAGACGGGCGGATTACCTCAAAA
>SMGT01006199.1:3082-15355 GCA_004794575.1 Lanistes nyassanus
AAGTAGAAAACCGACTCACCACATGTTACCTTGTTAGATTAATACTGGAGCAGTATTATTGCAAGTTAAATTGTTAGATTGATTCTAGAACAATAATATTGTATGTTGAATTGTTAGATTAATATTATTGTTCCAGTATTAATTAAAAATATTAACATACGCGGCGTAAGACTTGTTGAGTATGTAACAGAGAGCAATGCCAATGTTGAGTCTGAAGGAAGGAAGATACCAGTACCTATAGCGAGCGAGTGAAGGAGTGACAAACAGAGTGTAAGAGTTAAATAAATAGAACGGATATTCCTTTATTAATAATCATACACTGGTGTCGTCTTCGTGTTTGTGGTATCAAGTTGTCAGTGCAATGAACGCGAGTGCCCGCTTGCATGGTGTGTGGGTGCAAGGGCCGTGCGAAGTCAAGCGCACTTTTTAAAAAATGAGGTTTCCTGTAAAGGGCGTCATTCATTTTAAGTCACGTGACATTGTAATAACTTTCAACGGGTTTGTTTGCTCTTCCGCTCCTTCGTTTGGTTGTTGCACGCATGAATCTGTCTGCATGCTGGCCCTAACATTGCTTAATTTTTGTTCTCAGTCTCAAAAACAAAACAAAACACAAAGTCCCGAACTTGTCTACAAGGATGGATTGAGCTTATTATAATTACTAGTGCACTCGTATCATACGCATTGTGTGATCGAGATGTCTGCACCAATTTAACAACGTGTACGAAAGGTGTGTCTGGCTTTAAGTCGACTTATAGTTTGTATTTCATTTCGGCCACCTTCCCCGTGAAAGTCTGTGAATAATACAGACACACCTCATCTCCTACCCCGGGCGTCCACAATTCACCGGTTGTCACTTACCACAACGTTCTTCAAGAGCGACCGACGTCCGTGACCCGCTGGCAAAGCGTAAGACAACGACGGTAGATGCGCTTCAACCTCTGATCGTTCCTTTGGGAAGGCTTCCTACCAGTTTATCCTCACCAGCTCCTACGCCGGCCTCAGAGTGGAAAATGTAGTGCGAAAAGACCGGGAATGCCGGGACAGGGCCGTTGGCCTACTTTCTTCTATGATTCTCCCGCTCTGTGCGTCATAAATCGTACCCCTGCTGTAATGACAGCCACGGGGTTTACTTTGAAAAGAATGGCAGCATGGGAGAACTACACAAAAGCGAGTTTTTCAGGCGAGAAATGTCTGCCCGTCTCAGCTAACACGTGAAGTAGTTTCTTCTGAAATCCACAAAATTTCTAAAGGCATATAATAAACACGACTTTCCGTTCAGAGGCCGAGCTCTTAATTAAGGACTTGGGTGTTCACTGTCGGTGTCGCAGATCCGAGGAGGTTGTACTGTAGCTGCATGCATGTTTTTAACGGCTTCATAGATACAGTGCTAAGAGACTTTTATCATTCCTACCATCTCACTATACTGTAAAACACTAGTGTCGTTTCGTATATCAACGTCTCAGCAAGACAGCAGATGATCCCAACAATTTGTTTTTCAACCAACAAAACCAACAAATGGGCTAACTTTTAAAATTTCATTGCATTTACGAACAGAAAGTATTTAAACCAGTTTACATTCATTACAATCTTCTAACTCATCTAGTATTTATAAAGCGCCTATCCTTATCTAGGAACTAATAGATAAAGTACAAACACATGCACAAGCACAGCCGCACGCGAAGACCTCAATACATTATCCACAATAAAGAGTAAAGAGATACGTTTTGAGGTTGGATTGAAGGATGAGAAGGAAGGAGAGTGTCTGATGTGAGGGCAGGGAGTTCCAGAGTTGAGGGCCGTAGACGCAGAAACAGCGGAGGCTCTCAAGAAGAGATTGGGTTTTTTTCACACCCGTCTCCCATTTTATTAAAACCTTTTTCGTTGTGGAGCGATTGCACGTCAGAATTCGTCGGAATATTATCCATCGAGGGTAGCCCAACGACAGTCTGTCCTTTCTATGCATACAAGTTCACGTGGAGTAGTCAGGGCGAAGGACTGCTCTGTCGACCTTGCCCTGCGACAGGTCAAACACATTTTCTGTTACACTGGTAAACTTTGTTACGGGCTCAGGGGAGAGAATTGTACAAGCGTTAACCAATACGAACGACCTGTGCGCCCCCTTAGAATGGTGGCCAGAATTTCGGAATAATGAATAAACTCGACTGTAAGCGAATATCCTGTGGCGAAGAAAGTTGCCCCAAAGTGTTATCCTCAACTCCATTACAAATATTAGCATCAATAACTGAAAGACATACTTTCTTAGGTCTCGTGCCGTGTAATATACACGTAAAATTATACTCTCTCGGGCCCCGCTCTGAATGCTCGATGTTATTCTCATTTGCCAATTACATTCCCCTGTGTAAAATATTCTGTGGTAAGATCGGTGATTATAGGGACGGGGGTCCCCTACACTTATTTCATTACAATTCTGTTAGTAATCATTTTTGTTGACTCTTTAAGGCCTGTTAGTTCTTGTTTAATTTAAAAACGTGGAATAATTACAACTCCAAATTGAAAGAATTAGTTTCTGAGACGAGGTTCAACATACAATGGTGCATAACTATTCTCAATTTTGAATCACAAGGCCATAGTGTTTCCTCCCTTTAAATTAGACGCGGGTTGGAAAGGTCGTTGCGCCACAGTATTCGGAATCGCGAGTCTCCCAGAATATAAAATCATCTCAAGGTAGAAGGACCCTTCCTTTTAAAATAACCAACCACTCTTCCTAAACAACTTTTTACTGGCAGTTATCGTCATTCTAAACATAAGCATTTTATTCTCTTCCTTGATTGCGACCTTGATTTCAGTTGATAAAAATGTCAGCTCAGTTCTAATACGAGTAATTCATCAAAATGAGCGTAACAAAAGGAGAAAAAAGCCGTACAGAGAAACCGAATAAATTCTTCCTTTACTATTTAGAAAAATTATTAATTTTATAAAGCTAATGTTTCGTGCTAATTCGCGATAACTGTTGACGAAGTAGCCAAATGTATTTGACTGACATTACTTGCATGATCTAGAAGTACACGCCGTTCATTTTGTACAAAACTGCGTGGACAGTATTTCACTACTCAGAAAGTAATTTATACTTTTTCTCAATCAAGGTTAGTTTTTCCAAGAATATCTTGATTTATAGCAGCTACGTTTTTGTCAGTCTTCGGTTAATGTTGATTTTTTTAAACTTAAATTTCTATTTAAATTTGTGCCACACAGGTTTGTCTATGAAACCTTTTACACCGTTAGGAGTTTCACTGTGTAATTGTTTTGAAAGTATAAAGCAATGCAGCTTGTTTCGGTTAAGGAGAGGGGTGAAGAAAAGGTAGGGAACGCATCCTTTTTGCACGATTCACGAGAAGCTGATTATGCAGGTATGCCGCTTCATAGCCTTTTTTATTCAAGTGAAAAATAATTAAAAATGTGTCAAATTTGTGAAACAAAATTTTAACTAATGGGTGCACTGTGAAAAGAGAGAAGGGGGAAGGCAACTTATTTCCAAAGAACCGACCTCCCTCCCACCCTTCCCCGCCACTCCCCTACCCGCGGGTGATGTGCGTCAAGATCTACCGCGGTTTACGTGCGAACTCTCTGTAAGTGCTTTTCCGCGTACATACCTAAATATGATGAGGTTGAGTTGATAACTTACGCCTAATAACATAGAACTAACAACAAATAATCACATACATTGCATTTTGTCATAATTGTACTCTCTTTCTCCCTCCTCCTCCTCTCATTGCCCCCCCCCCCCCCCCATCTCGTGAACACGATTCCAACGTTTTGCCTATTGTCTATTTCTGGAATATTTCACTTAGTATTTTCGGGCCGAGGTAAAACCGGGGAAGCTGAATCCGCAGATTCCGTATCATTGTATACCGTATTCACAATTCCCATAACCTTTTAATAATCTAATTCTGTGGTACACACTCAGCACATTGTGTTTATGAGTAGATATCTGCTGCATTGCAAAGACAATAGCAGCAAACTAGCCAATAAAAGTACCAGACACATTTTTTTTTAAGTCTGGGTGGTTTATAGTTACATTGCCTCGGTAACTTAATCTGTGATACAAACAATATTTACTTTATGAAAACTCTGCAGATATAATAAACGTAATCATGTACAAGGCAAATATAATATTAACAGTTTTTGACTGTTGTTGTCAACACGAAGAGTAAATATTGGTGCGTAGTCTACGGAAGGCGGAGCATTTACTTGAAAACCACGGTGACGACTGTACATAGTACGTACGAGACATTTCTAGCCCCGGGTGTTTAGCTCTTTCAGTGAGAAAGAAAGTCGGAGTCATCCTCTTATGAGCCTAGAGATTACTTTCTGTAAATGCTCCCTATTTGTAAATAATATTCTCATTTTTCCTTTCACTGTATTACGGAGTCTGTGATTCTTTGGGTTGTGGGGAGATTGTGGATGGGGCTTCGGGCCACAGCGTGCAGTGCGGTGATTATACATCATAATGTAATACAGTGATAACGTTTCCACCCTATGTCGTCCTCCTAACGGTCGTCGTGTGGAGCGAGCACAAGGACAACGCATTAGGAAAAAAAAAGTAAGCTCCCATGTGACGACACATAGCAGAGATTGTTATCGTTCATCTTCCCTCAGTCGGTAAGCAAATGGCTTGCCGCACGATGTCCCTACTTCCTGTTTGGCCGCTGGCAAGCAGACGCTGCGCATGCGCGGAAACTAATACAAAAATAAAAAGCCTCATTCAATTTTACTTGACGTGTTTCACCAGCGTCAGGAAACGCCATGAGATAAGACGTCCTCTGTAGACGAATCCGTATTTGTTTGTTGTTGTTTTTTTTAAACTGGTTGATGGCGCACGAAAAAGCCTTGCACAGTATGTGAAATCTTCTATGGCTGATGCCGCTCTTCCGGCTTTTCACACCGTAAGACATTCAAGCTGAGGAAATAATGCACGGTGGGTTTATGACTGCCACGCCCGCATGTTAAGTTCAGGTTATTATCCGGACATGAGCCGATGTGTTCTGTTTGTTTCACTTCATCTACGCGACAGAATATAGAAAAAGGACAGAAGAAAGAATGAGCGGAAAAGAAGGCAAAGAAGAAAGAATAGTTTCCTGATTGGCTTGTCCACAGGGTCTGCTGATATTTGAAGCAGTGTACAGCGGTTGAATCTTACCTATACTATATAGCGTGCAAAAAAGAGAAAAAAAGAGAAAAATTCCAAAAGGACCTGCTTGCGACCACTGTTGCGTAAACAGTAAATAGCATCTATGTGCGCTAAAAGGGGATTCCCTGCTATTGCCCATGATCCATTTGAAATTTGAACTTCAGCCCTCCACTTGGATTTCAGTCCATCTTAATTTCTGCCTGTGCTGCGACAGTGTATGATTCTTAGTTTATGTATGCCGTGGTACAGCGCGCTTGTTCGTATATGTTGTGGTAATACATCTCTCGCATGACCAATGGAAATGTAAATCTGGGTCAGTGTGAAGCAGCGCATTTTAAAAGGAGTCAAGATGGGTTGCCTACACAATCAGGTTAAATTTATTATGTGCATTATTTATTTATTTATTTATTTATTTTGATGGGTGGAGGTAGGAGAGAGATGTGGGGGAGAAGAACGAGTGAAATACTTGGAGGTTTCTTCACTTGAAGCTACATGTTTAAAAGCTTTGTAATGAACAACCGTGAAATATATATGTTGCCTGCTAAGCGACGACGCAAGGAACCTCAGTCTCGACAGTTCTCGTATATTTTTTCCGGTCATGGTGAGATCACAGTTAGTCAGACGGTGTTTGCTATTAACTATCCTCGCCTCTGCCTGTGTGCATCCTTCCCCCACTCGCTCCCGGATCTCCAGTTTCGTTGACTAATTTCCTAGGACATGATGCAGAAAATAAAAATTAGCTATTTAGGTAGACGTTCACAAGCTCTGTAGTCAGGATCGATAGACTGTTAGCTAGTTACCTTTCATAATCTCTATAGTCAGGTTAGACTGTCTTTAAGTTATCTTTTATAAGCTCTGTAATCAGGATCGATAGGCTGTCACCTAGTTACCTTTCATAGTCTCTGTAGTCAGGATAGACAGTCTGCAAGGTATCTTTCATAAGCTCTGTAGTCAGGATAGACTGTCTGCAAGGTATCTTTCATAAGCTCTGTAGTCAGGATAGACTGTCTGCAAGGTATCTTTCATAGGCACTGCAGTCAGGCTAGACTGGAAGTTATCTTTCATTGTCTCTGTTGTCAGGTTGGATAATCGGCAGGTTATATTTCAAAGCTCTGTAGTCTCTCGAGAAGACACAAGAACCCGCAGTGAAAGGGTTCAAGATATTACAGAATAACGTAACTAACTCTCTGTGGCCGCTGTCATGTCATAAGGCATGGGGTCGTGACAGGACATGAGACCGTGGCGAGTACTATAACGCGGCATACCGAAAACAAGTTGCAGAGACGCACTTAACGGTATAAGGAAAGTAACCTTTGTAGCATTGTGAAGCTCTGTCATTGGTTGTTTCCCGTTTACGTCACTCAAAATGGCTGCTAGCGCGCAACGAAAATATGCGAACAGTTCATGGACTTCAAGGGTGCACCTGTTTAATTTCACAGTAGAACCATTCAGCAACAGATTCAAAGTGGAACACTCCTGATTACTGAACTTATTCACCCGTTTGAAGTGTACAGGCGGTGACACTTGGAATTTGTTCATACTATATGTGCAAACACTAAAAGAGACTACATTTGGCGCCAAATAGAAAGTACTATTTAATATTTTTAACTAAAAGTACTGTACACATTTTGATGTGCAAGAACAGATTTTTCCAAACATATGAAGTATATTACTGTAAGTGTGGTAGTTTTTAAGTAGTATATTTTTTTAGTATGTAAGCCTAGGCCTCTTCAAGGGTTTCTACACAGTGCATAGGTCTCAGCCCTGCCCTCCCCCCCCAAAAAAAGATAAAATTTACTCAATACTTCGTTTAGTCTTCACCATCTACACGAACGTATCGCTCGCTGGACCTGTAGAAATTGTGAAAGGCAATTGAACGTTGAATTTATATTCTATACGAGATAGAAAAAAAATTACACGTTAGTGAGCATTTTAAGCAAAAGCACGGCGCAGAGGCCAACAACATCTTCTGATATCATTAGAGTGAAGCCTGTCATGAACAACGATCATTGCTTTATTTTTACCTTTAAAATCTGCGACCGTCAGTCATGAGACATCGAACTGGGGCCGCATTCATGGCCGCTGGTTAAGCCTAAAATGATTGCGATCACGTGACAAACCTTTGTCCACTCGCCATATCGAGGGTATTTAATCTAGCCGCAACGATCCTGACATACATCCCCATGAATCATCACTAGCATTGCCATCCACGGCAGGCTCGTCACGTCAATCAGCTTGGGTAACGCAATCACCAGTGACATCAAACTAGTGGTAATGCAATCACCAATGACACCATGCAAGTGCAGATTTGACTTGGCTTGTCTTCTACCGAGCTTCATGTGAACCGGCTTCACTGTCAGCGAATTTCGATAGCGAATACGAAATTATGTGTACTAGTGTTGCTTCTGAGTCATTGTTGTCAACGAGGAGAAGATTCAATGGTGGTAGTGTGGTGTTATTTTTGTTTTTGTTTTCCAGCGAGTTTTAAACGAGTTTTCTAATCTACAAGTAGCTGAGAGTTTTCTGCATGTGCAGCATATACGGCTTTCTATGGTGTTCACCATTAGGTAGACCTACCTTGTCAGTTTATGTAAGATTATTTTGAGTGAGTATGGGTTTCAGGGCATGCACCTTTTTCTGATCATGCTATCACTGATGTTTCCCCCCTATTTTTTTAAAGGTTGATCTTTTATTCTTTCTTTTCTAGCGCAGTCGATTAAACATCTGGGAATCTGATTTTTCAATGCCACCAAATATATGAAGAAAACAGTAAGAAGAGATTGGACTACAAGTTCTCCTGGATGTAATTGTTTACGCCTCCAACAATTCCTAAATGTCACATGTCACATTTGGGCAGGACTAGACATAGCTGCACTCAAAGGCATTCTATTAGGCATTTATCGCCACGCAAGCTTACCATGTGACTAAGCTGGTCCGATTGACCCGCCAGTCAAGGGACCATGAGCGGGTTGTTGACCGCAGACAAAATCTCAAGCCGGCCATTTATCCACCCTTTTCTCATCTAAACACCACTCCTTCTGACACACGTCACTTCCGCTGCATAACGCTGGTCTACAAGCAAGAGGTATAAGAAAACAGTCGATAGGACAGAATATCCCACACCTAGCAGATTTATGTTCTGTTAAAAACTTTGCCTTTTTCTGCCTTGGTTTATGCTTTGTCTTTTCCAAAGCGAAATGAAAGGCTGTCTTTGGATCAGGTTTTGAAATATCTTTTGTAATCGGTCGCCCAAATTTTTTACGTAAGAAGGCTAACGGATAAACAAAAAAAAATGTGGACTAGAATCAAAAGTCTCCATCACATCTGTCTATGCATACAAGCTTTCACAGCTGACACGGGTTACTTTGCGCCTGTGCGAGGTACCTGCAGAAATCAAGATTAAACAAGAAGCGAACTCGCAGAAACATGATTACTTGCTTCAGTCTGTTGCGCGATCACAGCGGACCTGTTTGTGTGCTTGTCAGGCCGCTGATCTGCACTCAACAAATCAGCATACACTTGTCATCGTGCGCGCATTAGGCCTTGTAGCTTTGAAGCCACTTGTTTTTTCTCCTGCACTCCGGCTGGTTTCCTCACCCCTGCCCCGTCCCTGTCGCCGTGAGGTCAGCAGCTCCTTCACGTCGCCTTTCTTTCCGACCAGCGCACACAGCAGGGGCACACAAGCGTTGGCCGCTACTTCCGGTCTGCATGGCACCGCTGGTTTCCAAATGACCAACGCCCGTTGTTAGGCAACCGCCAGCCTTGTAGCGGCTCCGTGTTCATTACAGCAGCACCGGCAAGGCTCGTCACCTTGGCGAGGGTTTGGTGTGCATGAGGTTATTTCAAACAAAATCACGGAATGCTCGTGGTTCACATCGCGTTCCGAAGGACCTCTTTATAATAAAAGTATTTTTAAAAAAACTGTACAACATGGAGAAAAAATAGAGGGGGAGGAGGGTGATATGTTGAGGCCAATGCGATATGCACTTGGGGGGGGGGGTGATATTTAGGATGTATCAGCAGGCACATAATGCGGACAAAACCCTATTAATCGTATCCCTCCGACTGTCACCCCACTCCTACCCCGACGCCCTCCCCCAAGAAACAACAACAAAAAAACCCAAAACCCCCTTCCCCCATGACACGAGGAAGACAGAAGGAAGTAAAAAGAAGAAAGGATGGACAGGAGTGAAAGATGGAAGAAAATGAAGACCACGGGTGGGGGGAGGCGGGGGCGCTATTTAGCTCATTTAGATTCTCCCCACCCTCCACCCGTACACATCACCGACAACAAGACGTATGCTTGTGTTCCGTCGTTATCCCCCGACATGGTGGTCCAAGTGCATTATCATTCATTCGGCACCGCGCAGCTCTGATATAGTATGCGTGCATGCGCATTTATTTCGACACTCTGCTGAACTCAAGCGCTTGCCAGCCCGGAACTTGATGCCAGTGGGCAAGGTTCGGATTTCGGACCGTGACGCACAGCTCTGTCCAACGTCGATTGAAGAATGGAGAAAGGCTTCGTGCGAGAATTCATTAACTGCCTTGTCAAGCACATTTGCGATTTCTTTTGTTTTCCTCCCCACGACGAACAGCACTGAATACTCCAAACTTCGCCGAACCCAGTTGGGTGACTTTTTTTTTGTTTTTGCTTTTCTGTTTCCAGAGCGAAACAGCAGCAGCACCTGCAGTGTGGATATTAGTTTTCTTTTCATACCTTCCTTCTGTTTATTCTTTCCTGACCTTAAGACCCCCTAGGAAGTTGCATTGCCTACCTGCCCGTTTTCCTTTTTTCTATATTCACTAGGCCGCTCATGCTATTGCTCTGTGACCAGTTTACTCCTACAGGTGTATTTACTTATTCAAAGCTATGCTGAAGGAATCAGATATCTCCGCCAGAGAAAAAAGACCACATGCACTGGCACTCTTTTATAAAAGGGAAAAGAGCAATAGTGTAAGCTTAGAATGTGTCTCTGAACTGTAACTTGAAATGTGAAAGCATATTGACTGACCAAGACAAACAGCCCAGTATGCCTGAGAGGAAACACGGACAGAGCTACATTGACAGAACAGTGTTACATTGACACGACGAGCTTGGAATAATATTCGTCGTCTGGAACTGGTGTGTCTGTATGGCTGCGCTCACGTGTGCGCATGCACGCACATAGAGGAAGTTGTAAGCTCCGCCCATTGGCGCTTGGATCCAGCACCATCCACTCCCCTTATTTCTCACAGAAGAAAATTCAGGACTTGTTGGTAAGCACTGATATCAAATGCACCACAAGAAACATCTCTCTAGCGATTAACACCCCCCTCCCCGCTCGCCACTTGCGCTCACCAGAATATTAATGCGCCTTGTTGATCAACTCGGCGTCGCATTCGCCGGAAACTGAAAGTGAAGAAAAGGGGAAGTAAGACAAGCCGTTTGGCCAGCAGAAACAGGTCATCTCTCATGCGTTCTCCCATTTCCCACCAGCCGTTTCTTTTTTCATAATTCAAAACAGGAGATTAAAGTCTCGTCTCCCACTGGCTATCCCAGTGACAGCGCAAATACGACAACCTCTAAAACACAGGAAGAAAAATAGAGCGGGCTTCGGTCAATTAATGAAGCCTGTAAATCACGTCTTCGCCGAGCTCGCCTGTCTTGCCAGACACAGTGTCTGTATTGTAGATGGCGCAGTGTGCCGCTCACAGCCAGGCCAGCGATAAAGCTGCAAATCAAAAGTGGCGCAGCCTTCGAGCGGAAAGCGCCTGTGTTCGGCGCGGGTTTTATAGCGGAGACTTGCGCGCGGGCACTATTCTGGAAGGTCAAGAAGACCCATAGCCGACTATCGATCCCAGGAAAAGATTGCTCCTATAAAAATAAACCATCTCCGCACACTCTTTACCTCTGTTGTAGATCACACCGGGCACAATTCCGGCGTAGACTTTGCGTCGCTTTCTCCGGGGTGTTAGGTGGCTGCAAACTTCAAAAAAAAAATGGTGGTGGTGGCGGGTGGTGGTGGTGGTGGTGGTGGTGGTGGTGGTGGTGGGAATTTTCCCATTCTGAGCAGAAAGAAGAATAAGGGAGTAATTCTAAGCAAGTGGGAGCGCCAATGGATTTGGGAGGGTGGGAGGGAAGGAGAGCGTTTGAAACGTGTGTGGGAAGCAAATTGTTTGCCGAACAGATTAATTAAGGTACGGAAGTGTCCGTGCGTGCACGCGTATGTTTGTGTAAGGGTGTTAGGGCAGGGGGCGTGTGTGTGTGTGTGTGCGTGTCCAGCACCTACTGACAATAACTTCAGGCCCTTCAAAGCATCATGAACTTAAGGATTATTACCGCAGTTTATGAGAGCCGTTTCAAGATACCAGAAAAATAAAGTGTACCTGATTCTCTCTCCCTCCTCTCCCCGACCCTCTCTCTGTCTCCACCCACCCTCTGATGCTTCTCTCTCTCTCTCTCTGTTTATTTCATCCTTGCGCAGGGCCCATGCTAATCTTCTCTGTATCGTTCCAATTTTAGTATATGTACTGCGTGAAAAAACTGTTGAATGTTAGCCCTAAGACTCCCAACGACATGGTGTATGGTGACACAGGAAGATTCCCCCTGTCAGTACATGCCGCTGTGTCATGTGTGCGATACTGGTTACGTCTGACAAGGCTTGACACAGACAGGCTGCCATGCAAGGCGTACAGCATGTTGCTAGAGCTCCACAACAGAGGCAAAGTGTGCTGGGCTTCGGACGTTCACAGAACGCTGTATACGTATGGATTTGGATTTGTGTGGGAAAACCAAGGTGCAGATAATGTAAATGGCTTCTTGGGCGAATTTAAACAACGACTTATCGATTGCTATACACAAGAATGGCTATCGCACATTTCTAACAGTCCAAGGTTCAATGTATATGCAGTTTTTAAGTCCTCTTTATTTTTAGAACCCTATCTAAAGTGCATCAAAAACAAGGTGCTAAGAGATACTCTGACTAGATTTCGAATGGGCATTTCAGCTCTTAAAACCCATACAAACGGGTACAAAATAGTCCCACCACAAGAATTACACTGCCCTTTGTGCAAAACAGAATTAGACGAAGAATTTCATTTCCTTTTTAACTGTGTCCATTTAAATGATTTGAGATCAAGAT
>SMGT01006199.1:15928-29617 GCA_004794575.1 Lanistes nyassanus
ACGGAAACCTGCCAGTGAATCACAAATCTAAACATCAGCACGGCGTGATTTATCAGACAGTGAGATTATATCATTATCACAAAAGTGTCCAGCCTAGAAACAGTCTTTTTAAGACAGACACGGTGCTAATCAAGTCGTTAATCATGCAGTTATGGGAGTAGTGTTCTTGAGAACTTTGATTTATGATTAAAAGTGTTCTCATAAATTGGGTTTCAACAAAAACAATAGTGAAAGAAAAAGAGCAAGCGAGTGAGAGCCAAGGGCAGGGGGAGGGAGAAATGTGGGTGTAACTGTAGAGTAAATAGAGGAAACATCTCAAGGAGTGGGGAGGGAGAAATGTGGGTGTAGAGTAAATAGAGGAAACATCTCAAGGAGTGGGGAGGGAGAAATGTTTTTGTAGAGTAAATAGAGGAAACATCTCAAGGAGTGGGGAGGGAGAAATGTTTGTGTAGAGTAAATAGAGGAAACATCTTAAGGAGTGGGGAGGGAAAAATGTGGGTGTAGAGTAAATAGAGGAAACATCTCAAGGAGTGGGGAGGGAAGAATGTGGGTGTAGAGTAAATAGAGGAAACATCTCAAGGAGTGGGGAGGGAAAAATGTGGGTGTAGAGTAAATAGAGGAAACATCTCAAGGAGTGGGGATGGAAAAATGTGGGTGTAGAGTAAATAGAGGAAACATCTCAAGGAATGGGGATGGAAAAATGTGGGTGTAGAGTAAATAGAGGAATCTTCTCAAGGAGGGGGGAGCGAGAAATTTGGGTGTAGAGTAAATAGAAGAAGCTGAAAACATCTTAGGGAGGGTGGTGGGAGAAATCCTCTGCAGCAGCAGCAGCAACAACAACAACAATAATAACAACAACAAAATAAATAAAGGCCACTGGTTTGTAATAATACATCGATTCTAGAGCACCAGAGGACCTGCAATAAACCTCCTCATGGCCTTGCTCCGACAGAAGACAGCCACTAAAGTTATTTTGACCAAGAACCAGGCGGCAAGGAACTAGGTATTGCTCTGTTTAAGATATCCCAAGTCACAGTGCAAGCAAACGAACAGACTTAAATTTGATCTCGATGCTTTTTTTACGGATCTACATAAACCCGTTATAAACACAGGACACTCACACAACAGTCACATAAAGAGACACCTTCCATGTTGATTTCGCCTGTACTGGAAACAGACAAGACTCGCAAATACCAGTCACAGAGTGTGTATAAGCACAATCAGGACACAGAATAATGGGAGTTCAAGCATGAACAAAACTGCAGATACTGTTGATTGTATATTTAAGATCCTTTTCTGGCTTGTGTCGCCAGTTCTTTCTACAACAAAAGCAATTTGAGTTTATTTGCTTTTGAAATTTATTCAGTCACACCACAGCCCAACTCATGCACCATTAGGGATCCCGACAACTTCCGGTTTTGTCGAATCACGCGAAGGCCGTGCGGCTAATGGAACCAACCGACTGTCGCGCTTGTGTAACCACTTCCGAACACGTGCGATGCCGTAGGAGGAGGGTAGTCGGAGACTGCTGTCTGTTATCAAACCACGCTTCACTGGTGTTTGCTTCCACTGCTTTAAAGCTCTTCCCTGCAGCACAGCACAGATGGGATTTAGAAGCAGTCCCATGAGTGCACGCAGCCACACAGCCGCGTATGTGCCGAGTACAGAGAGAAACCGTAAGCGATATTGATAAAACATAAAAAAAATATCCGTGACTTCTGTATGCGTGCGTGCGTACACGCGTGTCAGAGTCGCCCGGTTTCATTGCTTGACGATGAGGAATCCATTTGTGGCACATTTGGAGCATCGTACACATACAAGGCCGTGTTCTCTGGACACCAAAAATCTTTCACATCATTTGGTGAGCGAGCACTGAGGCTTGACTTGGTCACGTCCAAAGTGCTTTACAAGCTCTGGTGGCTTCTTTTCAGTTCAGCTTCATATCCACTCGGATTTTTCCGCAACTTGCTCCGGCCTGCCTAGGCTGAAGTCAGGAACGTCTTGCCGAAAAGTGGGTAGCAGCTTTAGATCTAGAGGTTACCATCAGATAAAACATCTAAAGGAATTATTCTGCAATGAACGTGATAGCTTCGATTGGTCAAAAGCTTCCAGGATTTTTGTTATGTAGTTTAAATCTTTGTGTTTGCAGGTTTAGATTAACGAAATACAAAACAGCTGTTTAAACTGCTAGTGATAAAGTTGAAAATTCGTTTTGAAGAACAAATTAGGATGCATTATACGGATTTTTTGGGGGGAAAAGTATTTATTCTGTTTGTCATCATCAATCATCTCGTGCAATCTTCAGCGCCTTAACACGATCCACATGGCTACTGTTACTACCAAGATTTCACTCCGCTATCTTCACCTCCACCAACGTGGGCACCACCAGCATATCGCCCCTCATCTAGGCTGGCCTCTTCTCATAATTATCCCCTCCTCCCCTGGCCGGTCGCACCGCTCCCTGTTTTCTCCCCACCAGCCGGGAGGCGAGTGTGTTTGCTTTGCGTTATCAACCCCCTGTGGCGACAATGGCCGCTAAATTTCCAAACTATTGACAATCTGTCATTGCTTGCAGGCTCGTTGGATCGCTAACTCGAGGCGAATCGTGAGGAGCAGTACAGCACGTGCTTGTGTTTCTGCCTTTTGTTTTTCGTCTTCATCACATCGAAAATGATACTTAAACCAGCTGATTTCCCACGAGGCAGTGTTTTGTCGCATTGCTGCACATTTCACTCAAATGTTCCTCAGAACTTTTATTGAAAGGGCTAAGCGAGAGACAGAAGAACGAACGCGACTAAGAAAGAAAGTAGGAGAGGACGAATAAGGGTTGGTAAAGAGGACAGCAAAGCAAAAGAGATGAGTGAAGAGAGAGAATCTTTGTGATATTTCACAGGACAGCATTTGATTCCCACCACCTTTTTTGGAGGGGAAGATTTGAACAGCGTGGTGTAACGCGAATACTTGCGTCAAGGAAAAAAACCCCCACTCCAAACAATGTGTGTCAGCATGCATAATTTTGCATTAATAGGTTTCTGCAGCCTGAAAACTTGTCTCTTTTTGTAAATTGCAGAGTGTGTGCTTCGCTTAAGGGAGGAAAGTTTTCCCTTGACGCATCTAATTTTGAAGCACATCAACACAGAAAGGTTAAAGAACACAAAAGAATATTTTTGTAGCATCTCAGAAATACAAAGCGTGTTTCTCCATGCCCTTATCGGGTTTTGAACTATTATTCCTCCAAATACGCACACTTACTGTAATAGCCAGCGTTTTGTGACGATATATCTGGCTAAGACAATACGCAAATGAGTATTCTGAAAATGATAAATTAGCCACTTCCAGCACGCATGCGCACACGCGCTACACACATACACCAAGCACATTCACTCACATTCTTTCCCCACTCCTTCCATCCTCTCTCTCTCTCACACACACACACACCGCACGTGATCTGGAATTCATATTTCTAGTTCTATGAACTAAATGGAATCTCTGCTTTTCTGCAACCAAATTCCAGTCAGGGCAGGTGCTAAACACTTTTTCTCAGAAAATTTGACAGAGTGTGAAATCTGGGTCAGGGCTACCATCTGATTGATTCTTGGGCATCAGATTTCAGCGGTTGACGACGTCCGCAGGGAACAGAGTTTCTTGGGCTGCGCATGCAAATAGCCACACTCCAAAACTCATTTCATCCCAGAAATTATATCGTGCCCGTCCATGTTGTTTCTGATACCAATTTTTTTTGCCAGTCCGTTAAGATTTAACTGTTTTTGCACATTACAGCCAGGCGGTATTGCGTACATTGTCATAAACCTGTGTTGCACATGGCTGCAATAGTTCCTTGGTCTTGCCTCCATTCGACATGGCAAAACAGTCTTAATCTCAAGAACGGGCACCGTCAAAACGAGCTGTTGTACTTAGTTCGGGATGACGAAAACGTAAACAATAAGACAATGAACGAAATGGAAAGTATTTACTATGTGTGTGTTTGCGACTGGTGATATTTGCGTCAAGTGTATAAGATAAGCAGTTACTGAATTTAGTTTGCATGTTAATCTTGCTCAGTGAACTCGCGCAAGAGAAATCCCAACTACTCCTCCTCTTCTTCCTCCTCCTCCTGCTTCTCCCCTCTAACAACAACAACAACATCAGCAACAGCAGCAGCAGCAACAACAACAACAAACCCGAGGTTTTTGCGATAGTCAAAGATGTCTGTACCTCCCGGCCACTGTGGCACACACAGCTCGCTCCAAGTTCTCTGAGCAACAAAAGCGCGTATTCCAATTCAAGGCCATTTATCGACCTTGTGTAACAAAAGCTCCTGAGGTGTCTTTCGTCTGTGAATTAACTGTGCTAAAACGTCGCTGTTTTTTACGATTCTGTTCAAGTTTTGACCCAATCAAATATGCCAAAGAATGTAATCAAATATGCAAAGGGGGATTCAAGATTTTACTGGAATGTAAGGTCTTTTTGCTGTTCTTTTTTTCCACGGCTAAAAACAAGTTTCCGATGGGAACTCACAGCTCTATTCTGTACGAAACCAAACAGAATACTGTACATACTGAATGTTTCTGACATGTCAATAACAGGTTACGGAAAAAAAGTTGACGAACTATAAGGTAGTCTTTTTTTACATTTATCTTTTTAGTGTAAATTCAACTAAAAAGTTAAAACATTCCACGAGGTGAATCTTAGGACAAATGGGAACACAATAGATCAATAGGTCTTAACCAAGAATGCAAAACGCATCGTGAATTTATTTAATTTGCTATTTTCAACGACAAAGCACTCCGTGGTCAAAAGCTGGGCAACATTCAGACCTTGCGAACACTGCAGCACTGTACGTTTTGTAAATAAGTTCCCATGGAAACGTTAAAGATTCTACTGGTTCACATTACCTCACCTACCACTAAATCCTTAATTACTCGCGTGACCCTTTTGCCTCAGCTGACGCCCATGGGTAGTGTTTTCTTCCACTGATGACATATTTCCTCTATCGTTGCCGTTCCTTTTTTTCCCTGTCGTTTCCCGTCGTCTTTCACATCATACTTTAAAAACAGTTACATTGCGAATCTTCAGAACAGTTATGTAGATCAGACTGGACAAAAATCTGCAAATGATATGTTTCGAAACATTGGTTGTGTGTTCTTCTCGCTATGTTAAACAATAACTGCACGTGTAAACAGATCACAGGTTCTTCCGGGTGATTAACTGCTTTGGGCTGGCTGATTCTGACAATAGATCATGCGTCAGAAAAGGACGGGAGGCTATAATTTCCGTTTTTGTCGATATCCTCGACCAACACCAGGCACGTTAGCAGAGAGAAACAAAACCGCAGTAATCTTTGCAAGACTTCCTGTTACTGATGCTATAACAAACATCGAAAAAAAGTCTAGTGATTAAGGCGTCCGCTTCCGAGGCGGGAGGTCAGTGGTTCGCATCCCGGCCGAGTTATACCTAAGACTTAAAAATTGGCAATCTAGTAGCTGCCCTGCCAGACGCCTGGCACTACAGGGAACAGTACTAGGACTGTTAGGCCCGGTGTCAGTATAATGTGACTGGGTGGGACTGAGGCCCGTGTTGTGCCAGCAGTCCCACGTGTGGCAGCACGTAAACTTTGTCAAAGCAACACCGTCCTGATATGCACATAGTTTGCGGCTGGACGTTAAGCACCAAATACCCCCCCCCCCCACACACACACGTCGAAAGCTTTGACTGGCTTTTAGCCCCCATTGACCCATCTCGACCCCTTCTGTGCATCAAAGACACGTATGCATACAGTGAGATAGGATCCTTTCATTTCCAGTTGCGTTTTGGGGTACATTATCGCTGTTATCATGATTAATACTTTTTAATGTACCTTTTTTGGCTTGTGCAACATTACATTTATAGTAGAACGTGACAGTGCATAAGACAGTTTTAAGTAACACTGCCTTCTTTTTTCTTGAAAAGTCTCTCCCAATCCAGGAACTTCTAGACTGCATGGCCTAGAAGACGCACTGTTTAATTCGACACTGCACACCATTCCACAATCACTTTCCTTTCGACCTTTTAACATCCTATTTTTCATTCTAAAAATTTTCGTATGTGCTTCATGTACGTCTAGGCTCTTTTCGTACCCTGCCTGATGAAAACTTGACGTATCCTATCGACTAATCATGACAAATGACAGTGTTTCGTTTTTCAGGGCAGATGGGTCTTGAAGCTCTCGTGTTTCCCTCCCCTTGGCTAGAACTCTTCTGTTCATTGAACATTCATTTATCTCTTTCTGCCAGCAAGACTTTGTGTCCCACCTGTCTGCGCTTGCCCAATCACCCCTACGCCGCATTATGAAGCAGTAGACTAAACAGAGCTTAAGCCCCGCTCTAAGCAATGTGCAGACCCCTGCGCACTCTCTTGTTACAGCTTGTTAACAAGGTATTCTTTTGTGCTACCATTTTGCGTTTTCCGTAGAGTGAGATAACGGACCATGACTGAGTACTGCATTTTAAATGTATGCGGCCAGTTCTGCCGCATGCAGTTGCCCTAACCCCCATTTGCAGAACAATAGCTTCAGCTTTAACAAATCTAATTAAAAGACAAAATTTGTATCTCCACTCAGCTCACCGGGATATGTAAATCTAATCTCAGGCCCGCCCGCAGCTGCTAATGAAGCGTTTTTGTCAGCACATTAGCACCGACGTCTGAGCTAGAAAAACACAAAGCTAATGTGAGGCTGTGAAAAAAATGGGCTTGTCTGCGCATGTGTTTGTAAAGGCTAGGTTTCCGGCTTCGTGATGCATGCACGCCTGTAATGGCGGGGAGGAAAGAAATAAAACAAAGGGCTTTAGGGCACACACAGAAGCTGAGGATAAATAAGTACTTGTCTTCTGGGCGGTTTGATATGTTCATTTCTCTTCAATAATTTTTTTTGTTCTGTTCCTTTATTTTTGTCTTGGTTCTGTTGTGTTAATTTCCCTTCTACTTTCTGTTCTGTCCTGTTCGGTGTGCATCTTACTGTCGTTTAGCTCATAACATAAGCTGTTGAAAGCTGTACAGCCTTCATTTCGTACCGGCAGTAGATAATGGCAAACACTTGCACACTGCATTAATCTTCGGTAATGGGCTTTTCTGCTAGCGTTCAGGGAGGTAACTCTGCCATCCAGCCACCAGGTGGCGAAACTGCTAACGCGTAGCAAATGGCAGCTTGCTTTGTTGACATCTGTAGCTAAGCAAATTTTTTTCGGTATTTTGTTTATCACGGTCTTAAATCTTCGTGAAATAGCAGTAAATTACGCAAGCTGGACTATAGACGCTTTTAAACCTAAACTTCGACAACTGAATGGAAAGGTGTCAGGGCAAAGCGAAGATCTGATAGGTAAGTCGAGATCTATTCTAGACTGCGACAGTCACAGTAGACCCTTGACCCTACTATAATATACTGCTAATAAATAGTAAAACAAGTCACTGCTTCGGCGCTTGCTTCGCGAACTGCCTTTATTCACATTTTTGTAATCTTTTTGTTTTGAGGGAGTTTGAACCATTGTGTCCTGTTGCATTTGCATACGATACGTCTGTTCGCCATTTTTCTGCAGTACTGCCAAATGATCACAAATAAATCTCGTCGTGCAGTGTAGATCTATTGACGCTTCGCGTTCTTATGCCTTTAGCGCTTTCGCCAACTGTAGGCTGGGTTAAGGCTGTGTCAAGGGCAAGAACAGCTCTTTGTAATAACTGCGGAAGTAGATCTTGATCGGGTCGTCATAAGTTATAAAGATGAAGTCGCAAGCATCCGGTGTTTTGTACTTGTAAGTGATAAACCAAGATGAAGGACAACATAGCAAACAGGAGGCTAAAGCACCAGACGCATGCGCGAAAGGGTTGTCTCACAGGCTTTGGGTCAAGCGCAAGATCTTCCTGTCACCGTGTATCAAACAGAGCTTGTCCGTCATTTCAGGACATTTCGGGTTGAGAAAGAGAAACTTCAGGATTGTGCAATAACTGCGACATGGCCAACTGACGAAAATGCTACTACGGATACATTGAAAAATACCAGATATGTTTAAAGTTTAAATTTAATGCAATACATATGCGTTATTGTCCATTAATCAAGTTATGGAATTCATACGATGATACCCGCATCCCTCGCTAAACATAGTTCAGATCATTACACAGAATACAGAAATATGGAAAGCCTTTTCATACCGGTCGACTTTCCTTGCTTAGCAACAAACTGTTTAGATAATCCCCTCCTAACGCTGAAGATTATGCATGTTTTCAAAACCCATGCGTGCAATATTTCAGCAGCAGACAAGGCTGGCATGCTAGCTCGTGCGGGGAAAGGGAACGGGTTCGTCTGGCCTTCAGCGTGATTGGTCCTGACATTTTTGAACGAAGACATTGCTTAGTGATTGTGCGCATTCGTGAAAGAAATATTGCCAGTCCAGTTTGCTTACCGAGGGTCTGGGCGTGGAGTGACTTGACTCCTTGTTAAGCAGACAACTACATGTCGTGTGGGATAATGCTGACAGGACTGACAGACGCGAACGCGCCTCCAACCCAACTCTTTATCTATCCTCACCATCTCTCTCTCTGTCTCTCTCTCTCTGATTTCCATGTTTTAAAAGCTACTTCCGACGTTTTTACCTGACCTTTTTCAAGCAGAAATGTGTCGACAAATTTGTTCTCTGAACGCCCATGTCTGTCAGGCCAAGTAGATAGGAATATTTTTAACGTTCTAAAGTACATTCGATTAAATCTTTAACTGCCGTAATTCTGTTGGTGAAATTCATTGGTTTGTCGCCAAAAGCGGATTCACTCCCAGCAAAACTATTTATTTTAAAAATTAGATGTTTCATAAAGTGAAATATTATATCCCTATATAGTAAATGAGAAACCTTAATTTAATCACAGAGGACAGGCGTTACTGAAGGACTGGGTGACTGTTCTTCAATCCATCGGGTTCGCCAAAGGCGTTGTCTACAGTTGTTTAGCCGAGGTGATGGCAAGTTGGGTGGACTGTTTATGTAAGAGAGAGAGAGAGGAAGGATCGAACTCAAGATTCTTTATTGACTTTAGGCCTACGACCAGTTTCAATCATAAAACATTAAGTGAAATTACCTTATAAAGTTATGCAATGATGCATTAAGGCGTCAACGTCAGTAGGCTTTGATATTCAACGATATATATGCACATATTTGGTTTGTACATGATGGAATTTAACAAAGGCAAAAAAAAAACCTGTCAATAAAAAGGAACACGTCACACCGTCTGGAAATAAATTCTAAGTTAACAACAGGAATGAAGCCAAGCTACACAGACAGGATCAACAGTTTAAGGTCATTACCCCTTCGTCAGGACAACACAAGCTAATAAAAACAAAAACAGATAGAGACCCCCCCCCCCCGACCACCATCCCAAGCACTAAAGCTTGTGTTACACCGGCGTCATTTGATTCGAAGCAAAGGCACAATCACGACGATTGATTGTCTCTTTTGTGTGTGTTTCTCGTGTGACATGTAATGCGAAACTGATTCGTTCCATTTGATTCGCTGTGACCTTAGTTCCTGTTCTAGACCTCGTGATTCACATTTCGTGATTCGGAGAGCGCCGTCATTTTCGACTGACGAAAGCATGACGAAAGCAACAGGACCACTTGTCAGTTTATCAATTGAAAATATTGTGATTTGAATCGAAATATTTCGTTTCCATGAACCTACCTGAGGTATTAAACATAAACCTTGGTGAAATCAGCAAGTCAAGAAAGCCCAGTGGACTTCATAATTAAATGCGTGCACCCGCCTATATACGTAACTGTAGGTCTGATCCCGACAGCTTTGATAAAGGAGAACAACTCGTGGATCTTGTTATCTGAAGGGGGAGACCTGTGTATAACTCCAGGAAATAATCCTTGGCCACACAAGGATTGGAATCAGCAACCTTCCACCTGCTAGTCCGCAGCTTTACCAACTGAGCCGAGAGGCTTAGTGCCTATAAAGTTTGAGACTCAAGAGATTACGATGTCTGTCGATGTGACATCCTCGTCATAATATTGCGTGACTATTGCAGAGTAAAGGACATACGTTAGGTCGGAGAACTGGTAGGAAATACCAAGTAGTGGATAATTACTTTGATAGTAAGTCTGTGTGACAACAATTTGAAATCCCTTGTGGATAATTACTTTTGATAGTAACTCTGTGTGACGACACTTTGACATCCTTTGTGGATAATTACTTTTGATTGTAAGTCTGTGACAATAGTTTGAAACCCTTTGTGGATAATTACTGTAGTTTTAGTCTGTGTGAAAACATATAAGGTGAAGGAGAACCAGAGACTTTAAGAACAGTAAGGGACTAGAACATTGATCATATGTGAAGAATTATTGGTGTAACAACGTGAGGAGAGGAGCCGCGATTGGTTAGTGTTGTGATATTGTCGATAAACGAGAGCGAGCAGCGTTTAGGGACGTAAGTAAGATGGTTTGTGTACACGCGCTGCGATTTGTGGGAGTTTAATTGGAAGCCGTTGTGTACATGAGAATTGTTAAGTGCGTGAGTATCAGAGAGCGAGTGCGAGCGTGTGGTTTAATGAATAAGGCTGGGTCCTTGTTAGGAAAACTACATCGTCTCTTGTCTTGTGTTTGTGTTTGTGTTTGTGAGGAGTCGGACGCAAGACGAGCCCACACACCGTTGCTAGGTAGAGAGACCGGTGGTGTGTGACAGCACCTCCATCCAATACTCCTACCCTATTTCGATCACTTTGCTCGACATCAGCATCACCCTGTAAGGCAGCCACCTAGCGACTACCATCCTTTTCAAGCCAACAGATTCACACGCATACCTAGATTCTCCCTCGTCTCATCCGCCCTCTACCCTACACACCATACCCTACTCGCAGTTCCTCAGACTCCGCAGATTACGCTCCGACAACGTAGATTTTCACGAACAGTCTGACAGAATGGTGAACTTCTTCTTGGCCCACAACTACCCTCCAGATCTTTTGCAGCCTGCCAAACAAAATGCTGCCGCCATTCAACGAAAATTTACACTCCAACCCGACCACAACCCCAAACACACAGAACCTCGGTCGACTACTGTTTTCACCCACCAACCAGACTGCTTGCCTGTACGTAGATCCTCGTTTCGAACTGGCACATATTGTCCAAATCCGAACCACCACCTCGTCAATAAATCTCATCTTTTAGTGGCGTGGCGGGATAAGAACCTACAAGACCTACTGGTAAGGTCCAAACTCAACGCATCCACCCCTCCCCCCACCCCATCCACTGGCTCCACTGCATGCAATGTTCCCCACCGCCATACCTGCCCTTACATTAACACCGCCACAAAACTTCACACACTTCGAAGAATACCTAGAAGACACCAAACACCACAGAAACAGTCAGTCGGACGGGATTTCCTGACAAAGGGGTAATCTCCCTAAACTGTGGACTTTGTCTGTGTCTAAACCCTTTGTAGCCTGGTTCAGTTCATCTGCTGTTAACCTAAAAAAATCTCGTTCACGGAACGTCTGCACGCGGATACAAGTATGAGTTTGAGGCAGAGGGAAAGGGAGAGGGAGTGAATGGACGAGTGGGTGGGTAGATAAGTAAGTGAGCGAGCAAGCGATTAAGAGGAAGAGCTGAGACCGCAATTTAACCAAAATCTGTCAACGAAAGGTCTTGCATTTACGACGCATTGGGCGTTTTAACTGACCTTTCGTTTAGTAATGCATGCAAAGCGATATTTCATTATTGTCGAGGATAATTCGCAGCTGTTATCGGTAGATCCGGCCCTGGCTGAACAACTCTTACATGGCTAAAAGAACGCTTGGGTTGATCCTTAAGTCGATTTACGATGAGAACGGCCGGTTTCATCAAAAGACAGAAGCGAGATGCGCGCAAATTTAATAGTGGGTAATGGTACGTGCGGTAATGTCTTCTTGTAAGAGGTGGCAGCTGCCCCTTGAACTGAAAATTTCAAATTTGATTGCCAGGATGAGATTCGATTACAGAGGAAAGCTGAGCCAAACTATGCTCTTCTCACCTGCTCGTCCACCTGTGAATTTAAAAAATGTTTCCCCTCCTTTTTTGAAGTTCTCGTCTAATGGTTTTCTGTGCATATTGTTGTAGAGTAGTTGTGCAGTATCTTGCTCACTCTCGTAACATTCTTCAATAAAGAATTATAATTGTCATTGTCGTTGTCATTTTAATGTCCCCCCCCCGTCTATCCCTTGAAAAAAATACAGTGATTACATAAATACACACACTTCTTTCAGGATAACTTACACAAAACATCACCAGATTTATCTTTTACCTCCCTTTTCTCTCTCTTCCTCTCTATTTCCTCTAACTTTCTGTTCCATATCACCGTTCAGTAAATGAAATTGTAAAATGCATATTCTTAGGCATTTGCCAAGAGTCTTAAGATATTTTGTGGAATATTGTAAGAAATGGTTTTGAACTCTCTAGCCTTTTAAATTAGATTTTATACAAATCAATTTTGGGCTTTAGGAAACTTTCAGAAATATCAAAAAATCTCCTCATTTTGTTCGTAGAGAGCGAACACGTGGCGCATACAACCTTCTCAAAGCGGGCGAGAGGGAGGAAGAGGAGAGACACAAAGGACGCGCGCGCGCGAACACACCAGCAAGCATTGACATAGGCATACATTTGCATGTATTTATTCACACACACACCACAGACACACGCAAGCGCGCGCACACACTAGCAAGCATTGATATAGCCATAGATTTGCATGTATTCACACACACACACACGAAGATACGCGCAAGTAGACACTATTTATATGCACGGCCCAAATACAAAGGCACACACAGTACGCACGCACACAAGTTTTTCAAATGTCATCAAATATTAGCCGTTGTTAGGGCCGTGGCAAAAATATAGGCCTACCGATTGAAAAATCAACGTCAGCTCCGTTAACGGAACCAGCCGGAAAAACTGTTGGCAGCAAACAGTTCAGCAAAAGGCGTTCTCATTGAACACATGTGCTCAGAGCGTGCGCGTGCAGCTTTAACTGAATTTCAGAGACAAAGCGCGCCCCTCCGTCGTCTTGTGTGCGTATCTCTATCACGCAACTGGAATTGAGATCGGCATAAAATTCAGCATGCACTATTAAGTTTTCCTGTAGAAAGATTCTTGCCGGTTGGCCGGTTTCCTAACTTAATAATGAGAACGAAGCGGGAGGGTGCCAATATAGCTGGGTACTTCAAGTCATGATATATAACTCTGGGCTGCTGTTTGGGCCACGTCAATCAATAACGGATTCTTTTCTCGGCTGCCGACTCGGGTAAGGTGTACAAAGCGTGTCGGAATTACTCAAACGCTATCAGTTTACTCGGCTCAGTCCGTCGTTCGTTCTTCGGTAGCTGGCGTTATTCTGTCAAAGCCCGCATTGTGTGGTGACAAAAATAAAGGGATTGAAAAAATGAAGGGGTAAGTCAGAGAGAAAGGGAGAAAGAAACGGAGAGAATTTAATTCTGTGGCTGAAGCCATTAGTCTCTTGTACATTTTCGCGCATGCACCCTTCAGGTCAATCACCGATCTGTGGATTTACTTGTATTGTTACTGTGCGTACGGAGGATGTGCCTGCAAACATTTATCCTGTGTTACAACAAGCATCTTGTATGTAGGGATCTGAAGGAAGAATAGGAACGGAAGAGCAATGAAGGAAAGAAAGAAAACAAGGAAAG
>SMGT01006199.1:29948-41108 GCA_004794575.1 Lanistes nyassanus
CTTCAGGTCAATCACCGACCTGTGGATTTACTTGTATTGTTACTGTGCGTACGGAGGATGTGCCTGCAAACATTTATCCTGTGTTACAACAAGCATCTTGTATGTAGGGGTCTGAAGGAAGAATAGGAACGGAGGAGCAATGAAGGAAAGAAAGAAAACAAGGAAAGACACGGGGAATTAGGAAGAGAGAAATTAAACTTTTAAAGAAGTAAAAGAACTGAGATTGCTCCACAAAGAAGTGTTCGTTTTAAACTCTATTACAAGATTATATATATATATTGGTTTTTTTTCATCTGCCGGTTCCTGCCTTCAGCCTTGTAGTTCCTCCTATTAAAGCATTTTTTAACGCCATAAAAGATGTCCAGAATATAGGATACTAGGGCATCATTTTGCCCCACCACAAGCTTCTCCCACTCTGTATTCTTGACAGTAACCAGTACTACAATCTTCTTACGCTGTTTGACAGAATTGTCATTTTTCAACCCAGTGTCCTTAGCATCTTATGATCCAGCCCATACTTCCGCTGTTGCCAGGGTGTGGAGTGTCATTGCTAGGACAAGAATATATGTTCCAGATTTATCGGCCGATAATGAAAGAGCAGATGTAACAGGCCGTCTCTCTCAGTCAGTCTCCTGCGTGAAAAAACTACCTTTCGTTAGCGTTATGGGCAGACATTGATCGGTGCCAAAGCGTTCGGTATTCCAGTCGTTCTACGGTCGTCGAAAAGTGTCAGAAATGTCATTTGTTGGTTTGGGAAAACGGATGCCAGGGAAAAGTAATGCCCGGGATGCCGCTAGCCCTCGGCCACCGCTCGGGATCATTTCTGCTATACATATAAACCAGATTGATCAAAAGATAAATTAAGGGGAATGGAAGGTTTTGTGCATCGATAGGGACAACACGGAGATAATATCCCGGCTGCAGTCCGGACACGAACGATACACCGTATGAATGCGTGGGGAATAATAGAGGTGAATATGAAACAGCAGAGGGCAGATTCTGTCTGGCGGCATAGCCTTTCCGGCGCTGGAGACAGGGGAAATTATCTAGTTTTCAAGCACGTCACGGAAATTGGATCCCCACTAATGCCTGTTTGGATGCAGCTGGAATATTGTCAGTATTGCACATTTACATGTGGTGCTTTTTAAATAGGCTTATGCCAGGACTTCAACAATTATCTCCAAAGACCTGGAAACGCCATCAAAGATTGGAGTTTCACATACCATGCACCAGGCTAGTTCAGGAACATTCCAGATAGCACGCAGGAAAAACAAAACGAAGTACAAAGCCAAGAATGCCAAGAAGTAGAATATCGTGCTGCAAGAAAATCGGAACATTCTTTTTACAAAGTTAAACGATAGAAAATGAAATAAAAAAGGAATGAGTGAAATAAAACAGGAAAAAAACTTACAAACGCAGAAAGATGGAGGGAGGGACGGAAACACGGACTCTGAAAAGATTATTTCATGAACTTGATTTGTAACCTGCAACAGGTCCCCATGCTTTAAAGTTTATAGTTTATCTATATTATCTGTTTAGAATTAAAAAAGCTTTTGTTGTGATGGATATGTAGAAAACTATAGAGATTCGTAAATTTATAATTCATAGAAGATTCCGCAAACATTTTTCATCAGAAATCACTTTCATATGACACTGTTCCGTCTCTTTCTCTCTTTTTCTATCTCTGAGTGAGTGAATGAGTGAGCGAGCGAGTGGTGTAAGTAAATAACATTGAATCGCTAACAAATGATTTGTACCCAATTCCCCTCCGTCACCAGCTGCATGTTTAGTTTGGAACAAACAAGAAATCTTTTAAATATGATTCAGTCATCGAATGCATTTTCCCAAAGATACCATGAAGACCCCTGTTTCTGAATCCTTAGACATTTTATTTCCTGCCCAAAATTCTTCTTCACAGGCACCGAATGTAGCTTTTTCAATGACCTGTTCGAATTACCTTTCCTCTCGCCTGTCGCTTTGTACCCTTTGAAACAACAGTAGGTGTCCAGGTTCTAATGTTGTGACTAAAAGAGCAAGGAGCCACGATCTGCTTATCGGGGCGGCAAACATTTTTGATCGATGACTGAAATATCAGAAAGCCTAATTTTTTCCCCGTTTGGCTACCAAAGCCGATAACTGGTAAGTCCGAGAAACAATTTCTTGGAAATATGGCGTAATAACACACCGATAAGCAAAAGATGTTAATTATGCATGTATTGATGATATATCAAGAAGCTAGTTTTTGCGTAAGAATTTTTGGAGCAGTGAGAATCCATAGACTGGAGAGCTAAGTCCTAAGAAAGAGAGTGAGTGGAGTCTGGGTAACTTGTGGTTTTTTGCTTTCGTTTTTGTTTTGTTTGTTTTTGAATGTAAGCATTATAACATGGTGCAGGATGAATTGCGCACGCAGACCTCACACTACAGAATATATAGAACGCACTAGAGCTCCATAATCAAATAACTGCCCTTGGTTGCAAATTTGTTGCATTGGTTCAAAAAGAAGAGAGAACGATAGAAAGCACTAGCGTGAGTGAGAGAAATAACGAGACCCCCCCCCCCAAAAAAAAAGAACATAGTGCAGCCGCACCTATCTTTACCTTTTAAAAAATCCAATAGTGATGAAAATATATTCTAGCCTTCTGAATTATAAAATACATTTCGGTCTTATAAGCAGAAGGGTTGTTGTGGAATCAGCGATCACCATTCTATTTTTTTTTTAATCAGCGTGACTCGCAGTCTCTTATACTGTCTTGTTTTGAACTCTTTGGCTAGAGCTCGTCCCAGAGTAATCTCCCCCTCACAATGCGTTTGATGCACGCATGCGCGGATGTCGCCATGCGGATTTGTAAGAAATCCATGAATAAATGAATACAATCGCTTACATTACCGCCAGTTCGTCTAGGTCTTTGGGTTTATGCTTTTTTCATCATCCTATTGTAATGAATGCAGGTTTAGCATTTTAGTGACATGCGGTATGGGTAGCTTTAAGAAAGAAAACAACAGAGGTTACTGTGAAGATCCGTCACCCTGACAGGTCGACAAGGGAGTTAAATCTATGGTGTTTATAAAGGCGTAGATAACTGAGACGGATAAGAAAAGTTTGGTGTGACAGATTCGCTTTGACATTTACATCGCAAGTAGCTTTTTATCATTTAATGATAACTGAAAAACAAAAGAAGATTAAAGGTGAAGAAACTATTTTTTTGTATTCTAGACTGAAGATATTGTAGTATTGAAAATGTAGTACTGGAAATGCCCACTGAAGATTTTGTGTAAACTATACTCTTAGACTTTTAATGTACATGTTATGTTTTGCGAAAAGCATGATATTGATTAAGGAAGAAAGACATCATTCCTACCCCAGAATACTATTCAACGACACGGATTACGTGAAAATACTCATGAATATTCATTAAAAAGAATGCTGGCTCGGCTGCAATAGTTTTGCCCTAGCAGAATTAGGCTAAGGCTGTCGAAAGACCAGAATAATATTTCAGTGCCATGCTATCATTTTTATGTGGATGGAATTTAAGATGTTGGCATATCGTGACGGTAGTTTAGTCCCCCTTCACCAAAACTTTTAAACTGTTTAGCTAAGGGAAAACGAATAAAAGAAAGAAAACGAAAGATGCATATGAACATTTGAAGTTAACATAAGACACTGGTCGCCTCTCACCTCCCACATATCCTTTCTCACCCTCGCACGCACGCACACAAATGCACGCGCACAAACACATAGCCACCACCAACGACACGAACAAGAACAACAACTACGATCATTATCAGTTGTACACCGCAGCAATCAAGCCTGTTTTATTCGCAAACGTCTACGCGACAACGTGCAGACCGATCCTTGAAAGCGGGCTGCACGCTGCTCCGAAGTCAAGGGCAGAGAAAAGTGCTGATAAGGTTGCTCGTTATATGAGCAGACTCCTGGCCGTTGTGCTCGTGCGCGCTACTTCCTCTTGGCGCCATCTGGTGGTGCCACCGAACGCTGATAGGATTCTCCGTCGCCATGGTAATTTTCCAAAGCATCCGGGGAACCAGACTGTGGGCAGAGAAGTGCAGCAGCTGATGTGCGGTGTTGGTGGGACAACATGTCTGGAAGGTTCCAGAAGAGAGGTACAGATAGCCGGGTCCAAAGTCTGGCTAGGTGTTTGATTTTTACTTCAGAAACAGATTTTGCAAATTCCTATCAATAATTGTTCACCTAAACAAGACAATAATGAAAATCTCATCTGAACCAAAAACAATTTATTGACTAGCGTTCAGGATGGATTTTAGCTACGAAATCAACACCTGAAACCGCACACACGAATTTACCCAAACCCGAAAAACATGCATCGAAAAAGCAAAACTAATTTATGAGAGATGCTACAGCTGGAATGGTGCGACTTGCAGAACTAATTTTGCGGTTTTCTATCCTCCAGCAAAAGAACAGCATAGAACAGAACACGGGAAAGGTCATTGGTCAGTCTGCCTCAAGCTGTACAACAGATGGCGCCACTGATTTATAACGTCTGCGCAGAGATCACGACCTGAGGCTTTGAACAGGCGCGTGGACTCCAAACCGCCACGTCATTTAGACCAGCAGCCAACGCAAACGCGTAGGTCAGTCCGGACATTAACACACAGAGGTTACAAATGTCCAGCACACTGGCAAGGCGGTCTGGCCTATAAAGTTACAAGAGAAACGTCGAGTTGATTACCATGGTCACCATTTGTCACTGACTCTTCGATGTTTGCTGTGGCCTGTGATCGATGCGACTAAATGAATGCAACGTCCCTACGTTGTACACTGTTACGTAGTATTGCCAGTACAGTTGGGCGACGGTTGGTATTGTCGATGCTAAACTGGATACTGCTGCTGTTGCTAATACTGTTGATAACAGTAATTCTGTCGCTGCTGATGATGTAGATGACACTGACCATGGGGAGCTTCAATTAGAAAAATGAAAAAAATTATAATAGACAATCTTTTAACAATGTCAAGAATTGAAATTTAGTGAACATATCAAAGCAAGAATGTTTGGCATACAAAACACGGCTTATATTTTGCAACTGCATCAGACAGCTGAGATAGGAACTTATTCAATGTGATGACAATCGACACAGATATCTGTAACTAACATGTATGTATGTATGTGTATGTATGTACTTACTAAAGTACTAATTTATTTAGCGTGATGTCAGTCGAGTTCTGGTTTCATATGCAAACATCAGCAGCTAATATGTACGCATGTCTGTCTGTCTGTCTGCGTGCATGCATGTGTGTATAAATACATATCTTTAAGGGCTAATTTTCAGAGTGCACTAGGAAGAACATTGAACTTAGAAACTTTTTCTGATATAGAGACTCCCAGCAAGCTGCTCTGGACACGGAAGAAAGGTCAGGTTAGTTATGCTCGTCGTATACTTTCCAAAATTGTCATACGAGTGCCCCAAGGGCTGGCCTGCAAGCGTGATCGTGTGTTCTCAATGCTCTTACAAGTGCCTGTAGACATCAGGGTGGTGTCTCAGACTCTCAGAGTACCAGCGTCTCTTTCTGTATGGACACGGAAGTGCGAACACACATGCGACTCCCCTACCCCACGCGTACCAGCGCACCGCTAAGGCGCTTAATGACAGGAAGTGGAGGCGCTGCAGAGGATGTCGTGACGCAGCAATTTCTCTGGAGCACAGATGAGCATGTCTTTCTGCTGTGCGTCAACACTTTTGGCAACTCACCTGTTGGTGAAATGCTTTCAGCGCCTTAGTGCACTACAGTACGCGAGGGAGCTTGCTATCTTATGAAAGAATGCTGACTTATGAAAGAACGGAGGACTGGTGTGTGTGTGTGTGCCTGCGTACATGTGTGTGTGTGTGCACCTGGGTGTTTATATATATATATAGAGAGAGATGGATCTTCAATGTAATTGAAAAGGCCTTCGTTCCGGTCCAGTCCAGTACACACACACGCACACGATTATTTTAGAAGACAACGCAATTGTCATTTACAAATACAAATATATAATTATACATATGTATGTATAAACATGGAGTTAGTGGAAGCGAGAGGCTGATTGCTCACGGACCTAAAGAACTGCATGTGTATAGACACTAATCGTGTGAGCCAAGGGAAATGTCAGCTGCATATGCTGCATAGGAATGTGGACATTAAGTCATTATCCCCCTTTTCTTCTTTCCTCCATTTCTTGCTTTTAAAGCAAGCAAAATTCCCTGGAAGTACCTGTTCAATGCGAGATGCAGCAGACTGTAGGGGTTGTTTGGAAAGGACTTGACGGCTTATTGGGTGCAAGCAACAGGTGCGAGGAAACAATTTTACAAAATATTTCTTCTTGATGCAAACAATAATTGGTACATTTCACACAGGCGAAAGCGTCATAATTTTATAGCAACCCAGAGAACGGTTTCACCCGATGAATTTTTCGTTGGTTATGCCTGAAACATAGAAGAATTCACTGGAAAGAAAAGTTGGATAATCCGAAAAATTCCATCGACAGACATTTACTACGCCAAGATATCAGAAGAAGTCAATGAACAGGACGATGTCTTCGATGTTACGTTTAATAAGCCCTAAGGTTTAAATTGAAAGAACGTAGGTAAATGATTAGGTGGGTAGATTTTAAGATGCCCGAAGACAAAAGGATCTATGACTGACGCCTTCACAAAATATCAGATTTATTGCTAGTAGACTGCTCGATAAAAGCTTATTCTCCCGATTGACCTATGTAATTATTATTGTTATTATTTCATGATTTAGCTTTCCAGAATTGAATTATTATCAACATATCAGGGGTTCCAATTTTCTAGCCATCCTGCAGAACAGCTTTACTGTTACGACTTGTCACATCACTATTCAAGTGACAACCTGATTTGATTTCCATTATTCACCGGAGTTTACTTATGGGTTCTAGCTCCTCTGATTTTGCTGCAGCCTCCAGTGGGGGATATTGTTGAAGTATTTCTCAAGGAAGGAGTGACATTAATAGCAAAACTCACGCTATAATAATTGTAATACAAATTTTATTGTCGATAACAATGTTTATGCATTTCTAAAAAAATTTTGGATTGTTTTCACGTCTTGGAGATTTTTTTAAACATGCTAAGATTTGGACAACACACCCCTGATACATCCCTTTGTGCACATGCCACTCATATTCATAAATTAAAATATTAGTCATCAGTTTTTGTGTGTGTGTGTGTGTGCTTTAATAACAGCTGCACAAATGATTACAATTTTTTCCAAGCACACTTGTTCTAGCCTCTCTCTTGACGTCCATGTGACCTGAAGTCTGGAGGACACTAAAAGCAAGCAATCTTTAGGTACTAAAGCTCTGGGATAAAGATGAACCTTCTACCATTGTTTTCTCAAGCTACCGACTTCCAGCTCTTTACAAAGTTCCCCCGTCCCTACTCTACCAGTCTTTGTTGAGTTAACGAAGCACCATTTAAGGTCTTCAGTCTGGTATTTCGTATAAAGATAGGTTCCACCCCATCCTTCGCCTCTCTCTCTCTCTCTCTCTTTCTCTGTTTCCTTCTATTTCTTTCCATCGTGTCTCGCCTGCCAGACAGAGATAGTAAATACTTTCAAAAGGATACAATGCCCAGATCCAGTAATCGATCGCCGAAAGACCACGGCTGTTGTCTAATCTGGCCTAATTCTTTGCATTGAAGTGAGATGTCTACGAAGCGCGCATCCCCTACCCTCCTGTACGATAGCCTGGTGCACTCTGGGGTCGCTAACGCTGGGAGAAAGACGGTGTTCACGTTCTCCATCAGGCGGTGAACACAAACACGGACATGGGGACATCCTAGGTCTTCCAGTGCACCTCCCACACGCCACTCTCGCGCCCAGTGGGCTGCTGGTGCCTGGACAGGGGGCTTTTCTCACTGCCCGTTTCTGGTTGGAGACATCGTTGCTTATCAGATACAGTCTCTCTCTCTCTCTCTCTCTCTCTCACACACACACACACACACTAGAAGAAGTAACAAAAAGAGAGCTAGAGAAAGCTTAGAAAATGTCGATTTTTTTAGCATTTCAATTGCAAAGAAACAAGAAACAAATGACGACGATGACGACGACGACGACGACGATGATGATGGTGATGATGATGATGATGGCCTTTGTCCATGACAGCAATATTTTATCGATAATCTCCTGTCCTGACCTACGGGTGGCGAGCGCACTTTAGTCTTCGGGAAGCGCCTGACAACCCTGACACGGATTAGATGCTCAGCTGCAACAGTGACAACACTATTATGGCAGCGTTGTTGCTGTTGGCGGGTTTCTCGCGTGACGTCCTGTCTCTTCACACTGTGACAACAGCCAACGGGGCTTCGTCCGCGCATCACATCTTCCGTTCAGTCTTTCTTGCATGGATCGATTACAGAATCTTTGTTCGTTGCTTGAGTTCCCTGGTAACTTACTTTCTTTGAGGGGAAAAAGGCGACTGGATGTGCCATACTTTGTAGTACGTGTTTGTCAGCAATGCATCACCTCCAGCGCGGACCCGATCCGAATTGCGGACGCAAAGTGAAAAGCTGTTTCACGTGCGTATAGTTTGAACTATTCAGCAGATTTAAACAAAAAATCAGATTAAACTGCGCGAAAATGTACGTCTGTGTAAGAAGGAAAAATGCTTATAACTCGCGTTAATGACCATTTTAATCAGTTACGCGAAAAATATGCACCTTTCCTCTTTGCGTAAACGCACGTTCATTGTCTCGAAGTGTCGGTGAAGCCCGCTTAGTTCCTATAGTTATCTCTGACATCTTTCAAAGTCTTACAAGCGGAAAACATAGTCCGTTGTATTTTCGGTGCAGTGCCGAATGGGAAACGGAACTGCTTTATTTTCATCGTGTTGAAGTTTGTAGTTCTCATGGAACAAAAATAACTCCGACTTGCCATAAGCAGCAAGCTGCCATGAAACTACTGCAGATTTTTAAAATGTATTTACGGTTTGTTTTTTGTTGTTGTTGTTTTTTTTGTCCGAGGGCTCCTATCACAGCGCTTAGAGACGTGAGGGACTTCCTATATACACTGCGGTGATTGTGTCAACTGCTACAATAAGATTTGGGATCGAGGTTAGTGAGTATTGAATGTGCCCAACCAGAATCTCAGTAAGAATAAACGTATTTGATGAATGGGCATTTGCATGTAGCATCGCTCTGTAAATCGCTTTGTAAAATCCATGACCTACATTAACAAATGCTTTCTTTGTGGCTGTGGAATACGGACTTACCTACTAAGTACTTTGCGTTTAGGCACAGAAGCTTTATAATAATAATAATAATAATAATAATAATAATAATAATAATAATAATAATAATAATAAACGAGGCTCTTATTCTTACGAAGTTATTCGAAGCCGACACAGTCACCCCCAGGCACACTTACAATGCCATGCACACATATACGCACGCAGACGCACACGCAGATACTAGTATACACAAGTATTCCCAATTAGTAGGCACCAGCAGGACACACAGAAAAAGTATTATGGGAACGAACATGAAAAATAGGGTTCAGAGAATTTTTTTAAAGTAAGGAGGGTAGGAAGATTGCGTGTGGAGAGAGGCCGGGTGTTCCAGATCAGTGGACCGAAGATGGAAAAAAGATCCAGGGCCAAAGGTGCAAAGGATCTCAAGAAAAAAGGAGTTTGAAGAAGAACGGAGACTGTGACAGGGTGTTTTGATAGGAAGCGAGTTGGGTAGGTCGGTGGGAGCAGAATCATTGAGGCATTTGCAACAGAGAACAGCAGCTTTGTATTGGATGAGCTTTGAGACCAGAAGGGAGGGAAACAAGAGGAGGGGCGATATGGTTAGTTTTCTTATTCTTTGGAATGAGGTTAGCCGCTCTGTTTTGTACACGATGAAGAGAAGAGATGGTCGAGTCAAGAAATCCAGCGAGACGAAAGTTGCAGTAATCAATACGAGACTTGACGAGAGACATGACGAGCTTAGTAGTGGCATCAGAGGTGTTTACGGATTACACTAATGTGGCGGAGATGATAGCAGCAGCTCTCAGCAGTGCTAGAGACAAAGTTATGCACGGGCAGACCGCTGGGGAAAACGACACCAAGGTTCTTGGCCAGAACTGAGGGACAGATGGTGGCTTTGTCAAGGTGAAGAAAAAGGGCGAGAGGAGGCTGAGGTAGCGCGTATCAATGACAATGGATTCAGTGTCATCGTCATTAAGGTGAATTCCAAAGTTTGTTGCGCGTCATTCAATTTTGGATGTCGTGGCAGTAGTTAGATGTGTGAGTCAAAAGGATCTGCTCGTGGTCGTCAGAGGTGTCACTACGAAAAAGTTGAGCATTATCAGTATAGAAGTAATAAGAGAAAGTTGCTGTGGTATATATATTTATATATATATATATCTTATCTATAAAACCAAATTTCGAATTTTTGGGTAGGGGTGTTGGGTGGGTGGGTGGGGTGGGCACCAAGGCACGTAATCGATTCACAGCGAAAGTTGGTATATTCCATACTGCTTAAGTGCATGTTTATGAAAGGACATCATTGCACTCTCTGTGCAATCCAACGTTAAACAGAACAATGTTATCTAATATAAACTAACAAAATGTTGGGTTCACCTATAACTGGTTGTGTGTATCGAACTTTTGTGATAGCACATGGAGAAGTTGTGGGGACAAAATTAAACCATAGAACAAAAGACATCCTAAACATTTAGAATGTATAAGAAATAAATTCAGAGTTCTCAAAGAAACCAACTTGACTTTAAGAAAAATGTAAAGGTATTTTGTATTCCTTATAACGCACGGTCGCGAGCAAAGTGGGTTGAATCTTCTGGCGGCAGAAAATGACAGAAAGGACATCGTTGAAAGTGGTTAAACCCATATATTTTCCAACTACCTACAAAACAAAAAACAAACCGTAGATTTAACTACCTACATTCAGTTAAATCTACGGTTTGTTTTTTGTTTTGTTTGTTTTTGTTTTAAACTTTTTCCCTGTTTTTCCCATAGTTCCGTTACATATATATGTCCTTTCACACTACTTTTTCCTTTGGGAGCATGCAAAAGCTAACGTATTCTGTATCTAACCAACATCCACCTTCTTCTTAAATCCTCCTCCCGTCTCGTGCCCCCCCCCCCCACACACAACATTTTTAAATGGCATGCAAGGCAGGCAGTT
>SMGT01006200.1:0-41072 GCA_004794575.1 Lanistes nyassanus
TTGTCTTCCATTTCGTGGATGTTGTAATATACGTACTAAACGCACGAGGCAATTCTATCAGATGATAAACTGGAACATACAATTTACTGATATCGTGATCGGCAGTAACAATGGTTCTGTCCCCTTAGCTGCTGCCTTTTGTAAAAAAAAAAGATCTACTGCGATCACTTTGAACAAATATGGAATGGAGCATTACCGCTTGATTAATGTTGAGCACTTGTTACTGATGTACACACAGGACAAACACATACGCACACACAACTATTACCACTGTTTCAACAGAGACACAATTGGTCCCAAAAAGTGAACAGCCGACCACCCAAAAAGGCGGTCGGCAGTCGTCGATCGTCGTCATCGAATTTTCAGCCTAGCGCAAGAGCTCTAGAAGTTACATATTATTTATTATTCTTAGGTTGGAATAGTAAACTCATAACTAAATGTTTAAAACAAAGCAGAAGTTAATTTAAATAACCTATAACACAGGTTTTTAACTTAAACTCTTTTGTGAGATATTCTTTTATTAAAAAATCTAAATTTTTTTACGAATTTAATCATATAATTATATTTTAAACTATTTTTATATCATATACGAAAGACAACTCCTGCCCGGTTCGTGGCCAACTAGTTTTAGTGCCAAGAGAGTTCCGCAGTTATCTACCTTTCCTTAACGCAACTTGTTGCAACCCTAGCGTAAGAATTCTTCGGAAATGCAATTACAAGTATAATCTTTTATTTTCTGTTAATATTAATAGATACACATCAATTGCTACGTGCTTTAAATTATGGTTGAGTATGTTAGGAATGTGTTTCATCACGCCTAGTTCCAAACTGGCACAAAAACAGCTGGATGTGTGCTGAGTAGGAATGACATAGGGGTGTATGCATGATGTTCAGCGCACTATCACAGTGTACTTGCACTTGTCGTTGGGCTGAGCTTCGACTTATATATGGGCAAAATTGCAAACTGATGTCCCTACCGGATTTACCCTAGCCACACCCTAAAACAAAACAAAAGCGAAGGATTAGGAAAGCGACATCCTCATCACTCGCACAGAGGATTATACTTTCGTCACTGAATCTGCGCTGTGACGTCTCCTTGACTGGCACCCGTAGGTCAGAATTAAATGTACCATTTCTGAATACCGTTGAGGCACTGACGTGCAGGAAAAAATGGCCTCCCGCTCTACTTCTTCTCTCTCTTTCCTTAATTCCCTTCTTCCTTCCCATCCTTCCTCTTTCCTCCCTATACTCTTTTTTTGTTCCAAATTGGGGAACGTTTAAACTTTAGAGATGGTATATAAATGCATACATATATATATATATAGTGTGTGTGTGTGTGTGTGTGTGTGTGTGTGTGTGTGTGTGTGTGTGTGTGCGGGTGAGCGTGATTAATGAGTGCATGAGGAACAGAAAATGAATGCATAAATGAATGAATGATACTAACCAAATGGCTGTATAACTGTGCACAGGACTTGTGGACAAAAGCACAAGATTGTAGACAAACGTACAAGATTGTAGACAAACGTACAAGACTGTGAGCAAACGTACAAGATTGTAGGCAAACGCACAAGATAGTAGACAAACGCACAAGATTGTGGATAAATGCACAAAACTGTAGACTGATGCTCAAGATTGTGGGCAAACGCACAAGATTTTACAGAAACGCACAAGATTGTACACAGACATATAAGATTGGGGACAAACGCACAAGATTGTACACAAACGCACAAGATTTTGGACTAGTGCACAAGTTTGTTGACAAACGCCTATGCAGACACTCATGGACGCAAGCACGAGCGGCGCAGATTAAATTTTGTTGTAGCCAGTGATGGAACCGAATCATGTGGACAGGCTGTTTGCATTTTTCAGGTACATGGACATCTTTAAGAAACATGGCTGAACTTCGGTTTCCTTACCACAGTGCTCTGTTCACCTCTTTGCTGATTGGTTTATTTCGTAGCTCTCCGATCAACCCTCAAGAAATGAAGGTCTCCGACAAAACATGGCACATCTTTAGCTTGCTTGTCTGCACCTATCTGGCTGGAAATGGACACGGGTACAGTTCTGGTGCACCTGAAAACTCGTGCAGTGACATGATACCCAGTCATGGAGTGGGACCGCAATCCTTGTCGTCCGTGCCTTACATCATTCAAGTCAAACCTGAATTTACGCCGGGAAAGAAAATCACAGGTATCTTGTATCTTGTTGTGTTGTGTTGTGTTGTGTTGTGTTGTGTTGTGTTGTGTGGTGTTTTGGTGTTGTCTTGTCTATATTGTCTTGTCTCGTCTCGTCTTGTCTCGTCTTATTCTTAAATCGTTGTAATCCAAAAAACGTGTACCTGTCCATGCACATGCACAGGTCCCCGTATATATTTAGGTACTTATGCCCGTTAATGCATGTCCTGTGCGCGTGTTGCGCTTTGCTACTTCTAAAGTGCTTGTCTCTGCGCCCCTGACAGTGACTATAGTGGGCAAGACAGTTGGCATGGGCTTCAAAGGCTTCATGGTGACAGCCTACTCCCAGGGTTTCCAAGTGGGCTCCATCGCTATCACGGATGCAGACAACTCGCAGACAAGGTGCAAAGTAAGTTATTGTGTCGATCCTGCTTCGTCCATCCCGGCACGCGTTTGCTGATACAGGCTATGCATGCTAGTTGTCGGGGTATTTTGCAGAGGTCTCCAAGACCGACCATCTATAGGTCTTTGAAAAAGGCTTTTGCTTTTCAGTATTACCTAAGCTCTGAGAATGTTTCTCGCCCTGGGCTGGCATCCACCAGCGTTTACATTTGATCATGATAGCAGTTGGAAGTTGTCTGGCTTTTAATCCACGCACACACAAACAGAAGGCCTGTAAACAATAAGCGTACTGTTCTTAAACCAATGTTTGCAAATTATATTTCACTGTACTCCTGCAATTCTGCCCCCAGGGGCTGACTGCAAGTCACAGAGGAGGAGCGCCCAAGACAACGGTGTCGTTTGATTGGATAGCTCCAAGTGACTTCGAGACCGGCGTTGAAGTCACGTTCATGTAAGGGAAATATAGTGTAGATCAAAACAAATAGTTTAAAAAGTTGTTGTTGTTGTCGCTGCAATAGCTTGGCACATGCCACTTTCAGAAGCTGATATACCTGGGGGAACTAGCAAAAGAAAACAAAACAAAACACAATGAACAACCAGAAAGCAAAATTAGACACAAAACACTCCCACCCACCCCCTACCCCCCAGAAAACCCACAAGACATAAGATCAAATAAATGTTCAAATAACTGGCACCCCAATACACACAGGCACTTGGGTGAAGACCAGTTATTGCTACCCACCCCAATTTAAAAAATAACCGTTTTGTAATACCAAAAAAAGTACACCTGTTGACGCGTATGCGCAAGTCTCCCCATATCTATGTACGTATGGCCGCTCATCCATGCCCTGCCCTGTGTGAGCGTTTGTGTTTGTCTTCTTCCCCCCCCCCACCACCACCACCTCCAGGGGAACTATCGTGAAAGAGAGGGAGACATTCTGGACTAAAGTGACGTCAAGCGTGACCAAAGCTAATGCTACTGGCGTGCCAGCCACTGGAGGCAGCGGCAGTTCTTCCGACTCCACCAATGTGGCAAACAACATTCCTGCTAGCAGAGATACGTCGGCTGCTTCCAGTGCAGGGGTGGGTAAACAAACTGTCCTTGCCATCGATCGGCTGCTAACTGACACAGCATCTCAGGCTTTTTCTGTTCCAGTCATATCGTTCCTATACTTTCTATCGCATTCCACGCATTTCTGGCTATTTCATCTGTTAAATAGCGTGATATATATCTCTGAATCTCCCTGTACACTTTACAGTTCACAATTCTTCTTACGTTCTGTCGTGTTCTGCAGATTTATGTTTCTTTCGTCTGTTAAATAACGTCGTAATGTCTCCGAGTGTTCCCGCACAATTCACATTCTTCTTACACTCTGTCGTGTTCCATGCATTTCTGGTGCAGTCGATCAGCGTCCTGCCTGTTGACTCCAAGTGCGGGTTTACCAAGGCCTGCTTACAAAAGTGCGCGAGGGGTAAATGCGACTTTATCGTCAGCTGGCAAGACATGGGCGAAACCTTGGCCATGGACATTAGGTTCCTTCTGCCAGCTGTGGGCTACCAGGAATACTGGATAGCCGTGGGCTTCTCAAAGGATCAGAAGATGGTGAGTCTAGATCGTCTGTCTTGTGAAATGAGGTCAGCTTCAGCGTGTAGGCCAGTCTGCGGACGCTGGGGTGCTGAAAGGGATGTCAGAGAACATACCTCTCAGAGCTCCCACTCGAAGTCATCTTTTGACGTCATGAAACTGGCCCTTGACTTACATCAGGAATAATCATTATGCATCTCATCACAGAATCATCATAGAATGGACTGAATGGAAGCATTGAGCTGGTTTCTTCTGGAGCTAAATCTGATTTTTATTTTACCTGGTAATGTAAGGAAAAGGAATCTACAAATCTTATGTCGCTGCACTGCAAGATCGGACCTTGGTTTTTTTTTTTAAGCGTTTCGGAGTTAAAGTGTGGATACTCTATCACGGCATGACTTATTATGCTGTCATGAATAGGCAGTAATTTTAATGTATGTGGTGCATTAATTCTCCTCTCTTTTTATTTTTTTAATGTTTCCTATGATGTCTTCTTTTAAAAATATTTAAACCGCACCTGCTATTTTATTGTTTTTGTCCTGCTTCTTCCTTTTCTGGAAAAAATTATATATATACATATTTGATCATGCAGGGTGATGACAGCGTCACAGAGTGTATAATGCGTGACAGCAAGGTCGAAGTGTATCAATCATTCAACGAAGGTTACTATAATATTTACCTGGACGATGTGAGTTTCCTCTTTTGGTCTTTTGTAAAAGTGGTTTGTAGCATTACGTGCATATTATTTGTCATATCCTCTCCCCCCCACCCTCTCTCTCTCTCTTCTTTTTGTTCAGAGGAGTGAGGTTATTAAATGTTTTGGCTATCCTCTTTGATTCGCACTGAACCAACTTTTTTTCGACGTGTATACAGTCAGTAAACCGATCACGCCAATACATCAGTTCACAGCTGTAGATATCAGAATAATCAGTAAACCGATGATATCTATACTGTATTTCACAGGTGTCAGTTATAGCTCAGACAGACTTGAAAAAGAGCTTTCGTTGCAGAAAAAAGCGGCGTTATCAGAGGAGAAAGGCAAAGTGGAAGATGGAATTCTGTACTGCAGCTTCCTTCGCAAAAAGAGTTATCCGTATGACCCGCGAGTGTTTGACCTTAACGCGGACTATTACCTGTTCGTGGCAGTTGGAGAGGCGTTATCCGGTAGGCAAGATCGCTGTTTCAACGGCGTTTTGAATGTACCACGGGAAAACACGCGAGAGATATTACTTTGATATCCTTGGGCACTTTGTTGTTAAAACACTCTGTGATCTCATCTTTTCAGTTTATTAGCAAAGGACATAATGCTCATGTGTTACTGGTCGTGTCACTGAGCTTGCTCATGCGTTTTTGATTCAGGTCTTCAAGCTAAAACTTGATCAGTTCAATTGTATTTAATGCTGCCACTTGATCCCTCACCCGGTGAGTTTAAGGGGTCATTTTTTTGGTCAGTTCAACAATAAGTTTGTTTTGTTTTTGTTTTTGTTTTGTTTTTTGTTTTTTTGAACGACAGTAGCAGTATTTATCTTTTCTGACTGGCTGACTGGCTGACTGGCTGGCTGGCTGGCTGGCTGGCTGGCTGATTGATTGATTGATTGGTTGGTTGATTGATTGATTGATTGATTGATTGATTGATTGATTGATTGATTGATTGATTGATTGATTGATTGATTGATTGATTGATTGATTGATTGATTGATTGTGCAGGCAACAAACTCCCGCACACCCATGAGAACCCTCCGTTGACAAGTGAGCGCAAAATTGACCTGCAGGCCCTAGAGAGCGTGGTGGGGGGACGCGCACCCTCCTCAGTACTCGTGAAAGTCCACGGTAATTCTGAGAGTTTTCTCTCCTTCCTTACAGGAGGGTAAAAGACAGTGATAACAAGATACGATGTATCCCCCCCTCCCCCGTAGCATAATGAGTCTTAATGACAATGCACTGTAAGTAAAAACCGAGTTACTAAAACTTCTTCCACGATCAGTTTTTATACTCCATACCTTAATTACAGTCAGGAGCTATGAAGTGTCGACGCATGGATATAACTCTTCTCTCTCCCTTTGTTTTTCTTTTTCTGGCTGACGGAACTCATCTCACACAAATGAAATAGATCTAGACATTACAGTCATTTGCAAAAACGGAGCCAAATGCTCGACGTGCTCATCACGTAAAAGCGCAGAACAACTGGAGCCAAGTTGTATAGGCAGTAAAGATCTTCCAGGAAACTGCAAGGTTTTCAGTGGTGACCCTACGAGATTAGCATATTTTACGTAAGACTGTATTTTGATTGGCTCCAGTTTTTCTGCGCTTTTTCATGCTCGCTTCCTAGCACAGCAGAAGTCTCGCGTCTTAATTGGTTCTTTGTAATGTTTGGATGTATCTCTATTCATTGTCCACAGCTATACTGATAATTGTTTTCGTAGAATCCACAGTTATACTACCTAATAACTGATTTGCTTGTCCACAGTTATAAAGAGAATTATTTTGTACTGTCTACGGTTACACCAAAGAACTTTGATTACACTGATAACTGTTTGTAAGATCCACAGTTATAGTCTAGATGTACTAGATGGTGACTGTTTTTATTGTCCACAGTTATTCTGATATTTCATATTTGGATAACTGTTGTTTGTACTGTTCATATTTCTACCGATAACTGTTGTTTGCACTATCCACAGTTATACAGACCACAGCCATACTGATCATAATTGTTCTTTTTATAATTCAAAGCTGTACTAATGGTTATTGTTCATGATACCTATAGCCATACTGATGATTGTGGCGTGGCTTCTGCTTACAAGTTTCGGAATAATGACAGCAAAGTATGGCAAACCATTGTGGCCAAAAGTTTCTCCTTGTGGCACGAACATTTGGTTCCACGTAAGTGAACATAATAACTTTTACGTGACTGAAGTAACGGGCAGAATTTGTAAATAAATGTTTGAACTCGCTTGGCCTGACTTACTCCCTCTGAAACAAACTTACTCGTTCACTTGCTCAATCACTCAAAGACAAAGTCTACCTTTGTGACTAAGACCAAAGACCACAGAGCTCTATGGTCTACCTTTGTGACTAAGACCAAAGACCACAGAGCTCTATTGTCTACCTTTGTGACTAAGACAAAGACCATAGAGCCCTATGGTCTTTGCTAAGACCTCGGGAAGCTTCTCTTGCCTCGAAATAGTGCGAATAAAGTTCAAGGTTCAAGTTTGCTCTCTCACACATTGACTCGCTCGCTTGCTTGTTCGTTCCCTCAAGCAACCGACTATCCCTTCAAATGGCCAAATAGCCCTCCACCCACTTCTGTTCTTTTGCCGTTGAATGTTTCATATGGACATTTTTAAGCATTCACGTAATACTGCAGCCATGGGCTGGGCTGTAAGTGTACAAGCTTTCTCATCATATAACTTTCCATTCTTGAGCTACCTATATATTTCGTAAAGCGATTTCAAAGATACTTCTATCTTCGGGTACTGTTGTGTCTATTGGAAAGCAAATGTATGATAAATGTACATCTGCCTATTGTTACTATTTACTGTATCTTGCATTTACAGATAGCCTAAAATGAATGTTTACTGGGTTCTGGTTTCTTCAGATTCATCGTATAACCATGTTGTTGACTGTGGTTCTCAGCGTTGCTGGCATCGTCGTCATTTTTATCGAGTGTGAAGGCTACAGTCGTGTACGTACACAAGTTTCCTTTCCAGTTCCACTATCACACTCTCCATTTTTGTGGTGATAAGGTTATCTTGGTGACATTATTGATCTCAACAGCTGGAAACTGCGGAATGCATGCAGAAACAAAATGACATGATTGTAATTAATTTAAAGGAAAAAAGCAATATTTGCCAAATATTTTATCATCCAAGAACTTTAGAAAAATATATTTTGATATTTCTGGAAGCAGGTTGGTCAAACATTGTCATTTTGTCGCAGTTAGAAGATTTTATACGGACAGTTAAAAAGTTCTAAGCTGGTTTAAGTCTAGATTAAGCTGCACGTATATTTTCCTCTTTTAGTTGCTGGAAGGTTCCTAGTTTTGTCTCTAAGTATAAAGCGGTTGCACACGGTCATCTACGTCGATTCACATCAATGAACAATGATATAAAACACTCTTCTAAGACTCTGTGATGGAAGGACGTATTAATATTAACGCTACAAACTAGCTAAAAAAAAAAAAGGTCTTTAAAACTTTCTCAGACCTACTGAAAATCTTATCAAAACTGGTCGAAATTTTTATTGCAAAACGTTAGTCCGTTTTAACTGGACTGACTCAAAGTGTGTGATGCAGTTGGAAGTGTTTTGCTGTATTTGGGGTGTGTGTGTGTGTGTGTGTGTGTTATATGTATATATGTTCCTGTCCCCATATTGAACTATAGTTGTACCCGCTTCTCCAGATTCCTCAGGTGCTGGGCAAGGCGTACTGGCCAATACACCCGCCCGTTGGATTACTGGTTGCAGCGCTTACGCTCATCAACGTAAGTTCAGGAACAAATAAACTTCTGTACACGACACTGAAGGCGCAATACAATGCTTTATTTGTTCGTTTCTTCGTTTGTTGAAGGCTGCGTATATAGAGGTAGGTACCTCAATATGAAAACATTCACCAAAGAAACGAAAGACACCCATAGTTTAATTACATTTTAAAAAATAGTTTGAAAGCTATCGAAAGTGTGTTTGCCGAAGTGAGATTAGAGATATCTTAACTATTGGATTGCTTCATGAAAGTTGGTTAGTGGAAACAAAAGACAGCAGTTTGTTCCTATTCCAGAGGAATTCCGGAAGAACTTATAATGAAAGGAATTTGTTTTGCTGGAAGAGTTGGGGATGGAGGTAGAGATGTAGCTGTTCAAAAAATTGTAGCCTCGTCGCTTCCTGTCTTCTGTAGCCTGTCATGGCCCTCTTCCGGCCCGGCCCCAAGGACGCGAACCGCTACATCTTCAACTGGAGCCACTGGGGTGTCGGAGTCATGGCCTGGTTCTTGGCATGTACGTCTTCTTTCTCCCTATTACAGCGACGCTGAAAGACAACTAATGCATCATACGCACCCACAATTCTCCCCCCTCCCCCAGGAGTCACATCAGCGGTCGTTTATTTCATTTGAAAATGTTGCAGATATTGATTACGCTCGCTCAATGAATGAAAGCGTATGGGTTATAGGTCTATTAGATGTTACGGTGGTCTGCTGCAAACAAAAATTATCGATAGCGAATGACAGTGAATTATTCCTGCCCAAATGATTATGGTAGATGCATTGCTGCTGTTTGCCTGCAGTTGGAGGGCTTTTTTATGTTAAAAAAAACAAACTGGTTTAGATCAAAGCAGAGATAAGGAGTATTATTAATATCTCTGATCAAAGTAAACAGGGAAGAGGTCTGAAAGCGGAAGTCGAAATTAGATCTACCAGGGAAAAACTAAAGAGTTACGAGAGATACGGTGATCGTCGTTACAGTTTATTCTCCCTATAATTTATATGTGATCGTAAGTAGATCGATAATCTAAATATCTAACGTACTCTTGGCTATACTCGTAGAAATGAGGATAGGCGAAGCAAAAGCGCGCATAGCCCTGACGTGCATTTTTTCTTTTTTTGGACAGCGATTGAAATTTTCATTGGTCTTGACATGGAGAAGGCACACGCACCAAATGAAGCGATCTACATCTTGCTGGCTTGGGGCGTCTACCATATTATCGTTGTCGTCGTCTTGGAAGTTCTGCCGCGTCCCTTAGCTCAATGTTACACTGCACTAGCCGACAACACTACCAGTATGTCATCATGTTGTTGCATGGGCTTGTAGTTGTTCTTTCTGCTGCTCCGGTCTTAGAAGAATAAAATTTAGGATCAGAGATGATGATGATGATGATGATGATGATGATGATGATGATGATGATGATGATGATGATGATGATGATGATACTATATTGTTGCTTCTGATGCAGCGACAGTGAAGTTACTCTTGCTACGGAAGCGGTGCCCTTAGCTTAAATTGGCAAATGTGTCCGTGTCTAAGTCTGTTGCTGTGTGGCAGGAAAAGGCCGCAGTTACAACCTGGAGAGGGTGCGCACCTCTGACGGAACGTACGCAGATATCGGGGCAGACGGGCAAACCAAGACTGTCCCAGACTCTGACACCAAGACACCTCCTCTTGGAAGCTCCAAGGAACCTGCCGGCGATGTAAGCAAACAGTCGACGTCACCTGTCGTATTACGTTTAATAAACCAACATTCTCCAGCTCCCCACTTCACACTCTCCCTTCTTGAAAACTTTTATGTAGCAAATTCTTTTTTTCTTTTCGTCCTTCAACCTTCTTTTTGCTTTTCATATACTTCCTTCACTTTTCTTCGGTTTTTTTCCGTCCTACTTTTAATTTTTGTCCTCTCCTTTCACTGTCACCAATCAATTTATTATCATCCGCCTAATGTTTTTATATGTATTATTTTCTCTTCTCTCTTATTCCACGTTATTTTACTGTTGACGGCCAAAAGTTGATTGTCGTCGTTTTTTTTTCTCCGCCAACAGGAACGGAAAGTCAGAAGAATCATCTTAGTTTTCCACTATGGCATGACGACTGTCCTGACGCTCATAATTCTGCTGGTTACCTTCTTGTACTCACCACTCATGCCCGACGCAATGTGACCTGCCCATGTCGTCTGCGACAAAAGAATGCGGGCTTCCTCGTTAATTTCTCGTACGAACGTCACAGGAAACAGAAAAACCCACAGCGCAGTCCAAAAAGAGATGTGGCAAACGATATAACCATATCGGTGTAACCTGGATACTTTTTTTTCTTTGCCAATGCCGGCCATTTGCACTGCTGGCCTCGGAAAACCGTAGCTGTAATTGTGATGACGACTACCTGAAATTATTTAAGTTTGATATTGCATTTAGCATATTTTATCTTACGTCATTGCTGTCGCCTGCATCCATTTAATTCTTTTTAAAACTGTACCATTCCATTTTGAAAAAAACCCATCTTATTTCAGTAGAAAACTATTGGTGGTAGACGGAGCTTCTTTGTTTTGTTTCGCTTGGTTTGGCTCTTACTCGTAAATGTCTGTGCCAGTGTGGGTTTAGGTATATCTCTCATTGAAATGACTCACTTGCTGCTTATACATATGTAATAAACCTCCAAATTATAAATTACATTCTTCTCCATACACTAACGTACATTGGCCGACAGTTTTTAAGGAAAAACAAAATGTCCTTATATCTTTCTTAATCAACATTTAAGCAAGAACTAATTTACGTTTCCAGTAAATGCACATTTGTGGGTGCTGTGGCTCCTTTGGTTTAAAAATGTGGCATTGCCCTATCTGTCCTCATGCTCGTCAAGTGAAAGATACACTGGCCAGAAGACGTTCGCTTTTAACAATGAAATATTTACAATTGAACGTAAGCGGACTGCCTTGTCAGTGATAGCATAAACGAGAAGAAAGACAACTGATTGACAGAATGAAAATTAACACGTACAAATTTTCTTGAAAATCGCGAGAGAAGCTTGAAACTATTGGTGGAAGCCTGCTGATATAGTGTTTTACAAGACAAAATGTTATCAATAAACTTTGATTACACTTTTACGTTGACACGCATATCTCCCGAAATTTATTCGGAGGGTAAAGGAAAAAAACTTCTATTATTAACCAATGTACGTTCCTGAATCGTTGTTTATTCCTGGTCAGAATAAAATACTTCATATGTCTGTTACTTAATTGATTGATTTTTACTCTGTGTTCTACAAGTGTAACATGCTCGTCTGCATGCGCTTTTACAGGGCGTATATATGTGCACGTGCGTGACTTTGACGGAATATGTAGATATCTGATGGAGTATATTGGGGTTTACGTACATCATCCGACGCCATCTCGCCAAATGCGGCATAATGTACCAGTCAAATGTGTTTTATACTGTTCTGCTCAAGGATGTCAGTTCCCTTCTTAAAGTCATTAGAAATTAAGCTAAAATTGGCCAGAAAAGATGATTTGTTTCACAAAAGTCATCTACTGCAAAGACAGCATGGCGTCTTGTGCAGTCTTGGGTAGCATAGACTTCGTGGTTGCGGTAAGCAGAACCTAACGAAGGGGGGAAAACCCTCTATAGATAGGTGAGTGCACGAAAGCAGGGAATGCACAATAACTGCATATAATACAATATTATATAATATGCATGTGTCTGTGCTTGTACATGTGCGTTTATACAAGAGCGTGCACCTGTGATCTTAATATGTAGATACTTTATGTGTAGATGCGTGCACGTGGGTTTGAAGTCGAGACGTAAGTGTAATTGTTCCCGCGCATCTATGTTGCCCCATTGGGCTTTCCCATGTAACCAGTAAATTAACTGTATATTTCGAACTTTCTATCGACACATGATTCGAATATACAACAACAACAGTGTCAGTCTCATCTTAGTAAATGAACGGCTATGATCAGATCATAAATTGTAGGTGGAGGGAGGGAGCTGAATGTGGGTGTGGGTGTGTGTGTGTTTGCTCATCATACAAAAACCCACCCCTGAACCGATCCACACCAAATTCGACTCGCATGTTCCTTTTCATCCACATATGGGCATAGACTATATTTCGACCCTGTCCTTAGGCCTAAACAAAAATGAAATAATATGACGATGCATTTAAGTCATGTACACGGCGATCAGCGTGAAAGGGAGATCACATGCACTTTTTTCCTTTTCGTACGAAGAGTACTTTCCCTTGTCTCGCTTGACGGGGAGACGGTAGGCAAGGGTAGGCCGGGTTAGGGAAAGGGCACGGGTTAGGGGCGGGAGGTTAGTAAAGCGGTAGAGGTGGGCGGGAGAAAAAAAACAGGCAGCGTCGGGTACCCTGGGTAGTCAAATAGTAGTATAGGTGGCTGGGATGTGTTGAGAAAACGTGCAGTTTGAGAACCATACTACATGACATATTAATTATGTCCATGCTTTATAATACTGCATTACGTTACTACCATGTCAAGGGGGCAATGTGCTAGCTTTTATTTACATGTGATATATACTAAGCCTATCATTAATATATGTAAGAAAAACTTGGATCAGCCTATACTCTTTTTTGACATCTGACAATGAGTCTAGTATGACCCGTAATATTCTTTTAAAACATGTTCCAACGAATTATGGTTGTATTACATTGATTACTGAGTTATGTCGCAGTGTTTTGTCAAAAAAAAAGTTGTTTTAGTTACATTCACCACAGTTCCAAGATATTCCATCTCTAAAAATGAGATTCGCACACGGACTTCTCAAATTACTCTATGTCCTAAATGGTTTTAGTACTTATTCAGATCGCAATACAAGGGAATCATGTGACTCTTGATAGTAAACACTGTGAAGCCAAACTTTCACGATGATGGATAAAATGTCAGTTTCTGCAGTGCAGTAGCAAATAGGACTTTTTACAACGTGAAACACGATGACAAAATTAAACGTGCGGGATTTATGTTCCTGTTTTCCGATTAGCCGAAGTGAGGTAATAGCAGACGACAATTTTTTCCAGTATGCTGCTGTAGTCGGCCCCAGGTTTCCTTCCCATGTATGCGTTATCGAGTTTTCTCCTTCCCCTTTAGTTTAATTATTCAAATTTCTTATGGAAAACCTTGTCCCTGGCTTCAAATAAACACCTACTTTTGTTGCAGCTACTTGATGATTTGACAAGGAAGCAACAAGGAGAGCATAGCAACAGCAGATTGTGGATAGTACCAGGCCATGTGTTTCTGACGCTAAATAGGGGAAACCGACTTTTGACATTTGACACCAAACCCGTTAGTTATCACCATGTAAGAAATATTTAATTTTTTACTTTTTGTTTGTAGTCTGTTAATTAATTTAGCTGTTATTAGATAATTTTTGCCATGCATATAAATTATAATGCATGTACATATTTTTTTCTTTTGTTGCAGCCGGTAGACTCAAACAATTTGGATTTAGCAGGGTTGGCATCTCCAGTAAAAAATATATTTTCGTCTCCTGTGCAGCAAGGGCTTGTGTTCATAGTAAGGAACCTTACATACATACATGTAGTTCAGTTATCCCAAGAATTGAAAGTCCTGATCTCCTCACCGAATTTACTAATGACGCTACATTAAAAGTTTTATACCACTTTATGTATGATAAGTTTGTAATAACACGTACAGTGAAAAATCTGTAATGCTCACTCATCAGGCTACTATTGCACACTTTCATTTACAAAGACATGTTCAGTTGTTGCCCCTGAATTTTGTTGTAACACTGCTGCAATGCTGGCTTCCTGACTTACAAACAGATAAAGTGCAGGTTTTGTTAACTGTTTTTAATCCCCATAATCAAAAAAGATAGATCAAGCAAATATTAGCCCATCTTTTAACCCTTCTGTAAATGTAATACAAAAGATTAATAGGAGTTTCCATTTCCACCTCTCTCTCTCTCTCTCTGTGTATGTGTGTGTGTTTGTTATTCACACACCATGGTCCCATGCGCATGGGCATGTGTGTGTGTGTGCATATCTGTGTGTGTGTGTGTTCTCACTCACATGTGCTCCCATGCACGTTAGCACCCTTACACACACACAATTAACTGTTACTAGAGTATAGTACATTTGTTTGAGTAGTGCTCAAGTGTAGGGAACAGAGTGCTAGCAGAAAGAACATTTTTGTTTGAGAGAGAGATGGTGGGAAGAGAGAGATCAGAGTTTGAGTAAAATGATAAAAATACCATTTTATTTACTTTTTTTTAACAGATTCTGCAGAATGGTGATGTTAACTGTTGTCAGTTCACCAAGGACTATAGATGGTCATCTCTGTTGCAATTTAAACTGTGTCCAACAGAAAATGTGGAGATCATCAGCATCTGCATTCATAAGAAACATAATGCTGTCTACTGGTGTGAACACAGGCCAGATGAGACCTACGCCATATGTAGAATGTTCCTTCCTGACAGTAATATACAACTATAATTTTTATTAGTGTATATGTATCTGGGGAAGGGCTGTGTATGTGTACTTCCATCTGTGCTTGTGCAGGCACATTTTATACATGTGCGGATGCTCACTTGCATTTTTGTACACGCATATGCAGATGATGACTGTTATCAGCAGTACAAAACGCAGTGAGTTACAATAATGTTACTTATACTCACAAAAGCTAGTAATATTAAACCAGATCTGAACTTAGAATTTGTTTTCCTAGCTCCTGTTTGTGCTGGGTGTGTGTATGATGCACACCTGCAAACACACATATGTGCATCCACACATGCTTGTGTTAATTGTTGTCTTCTTTGGGTTTTCACTGCTATACCTGTTTAACCATTTTCTTTTTGGAGAATTATTGACAGAGGCTTTTAACTCTCTTACGGTGAGAATGAAAATTTTTTTGGGGGGGGCGGGCGAGAATTACAAAAGAGGTTTTCAATGATGATAGTACCTTTGTAATTTCATGATCACTGTTTTCTAGGCACAGAAAAACTGCAAGAGAAGAAAATCAAACAGAAAACCGAAGTGATGGTGAACTGTCTGCCTAGTGATGTTGTGGCTTTGGGAAATGGAATTCTGGTTATGCCATGGTATAAAAATTGCATCCCGAATGTTGTAGATTTAAGTGCTAGTGTACAAAGAATTGATAAAGGTAGCAGTTGTTGTTTGTAAGAACATGAGGATGTGGTACCATCCTGCTTCATTGTTTTAATAATAGACATGTAACTTCTTTTTGCCAAGCATATGCAACAAAATTTGTTCCATGAAAGTTTTTTGAAACACACACACACACCAGAAAGCAAATGCACTTTCCAGATTGAAGCAAAATCAACAAAATAAACACAAACTGCAGATTTTTAAGTTCTCCAGCACTCTCACAAGTTTTTTTTTAAATCAATGAAAACATCCCAAGTTGTTTGCAACATTTTATATGTGAAAATAAGCACTCCTTGTAATGACAAAGCAGAAGCGTTGCCTTAAGGATGTCATACAAGACTTGCGTGCTATGTGCAGGTACCAGATGGATCAGGCCAGAGTGTGTGTGTTTTGTACACCTAGTGTTCTGGAGATGGTGTCAGTGTCAGCAGTTGTCGGAAGCATTGTAGGAGACCTCACAGATATGAGAAGTCCTGTTCACTTTCCTGCTGTTCTCACCAGTGATGTTTCACTTTTAGCTCAGGTTAGACTAGACTGCTTTGCTGACGGGAATGTTCTATTTATACCAGGTTAATGCAAGGCTTTTTTTTTGGAGGGAAGGGAGGAATTCTTTTAATAAGTTAACATCATCATAACAAGCTATGCCATGAGCTTTCATGCTATGAGTCTGCACATATCAAGACATTTCAGGACAGTGTATGTGTTTGTGTGAGCTTGCCAGCTTTATGTCTAGGAGTATTAATTTTGAGATTAACATTTGCAACCTCTGTAATTTCCTAAACGTATTTCCTGCTGCTGTGAATTTACAGGCTGGACCATCTGTCCGAGACTTAGGAGTGAAGAATGATCCATTTACGGAAACGACTTTCATTCTGAGCACCGATGGAACTGTTCAAAAGTTTCAGTTTGCAGAAAGCAAGTGTTTTCATGCAATTTCTTTTTTGTATCTGTAATACCTATATATTTATTGGCAATTTTTTAAGACATCAACCTACAGGTGTAAATGCTCATAAGCAGTTCCCAGTATAGATATCTTGACAGTGATTGTGTAAGTTTTAAAATTTACTTGGTACATGAATGTCAGAGTTGTTTTAGTGAGGGTTTGCCTTGGTTTTGATCAACCATTCTGGAGATGGCTTGGGAAAAGTGAGAAAATTAAAGCAAGTACATGTATTAAATGTATCTGGACGATTTTCAATTTTTATGCAGGAGCCCATGAGTGGTCTCTGACAACAACAGTCATGAAAACTTCCATCCCAGAATTTATCCTGGAAAAAAGTGATCCCTGGAACTTTTGGTGTGTCCACAAGAATATATTAGTCATCATCACCAGTCATAACAAAATTGTGTAAGAAGGAAAGAAATTCCACATCTGAGACACTTCTTTCTGTTTCTATGCTGCCTTTTCATCTGTCAGTCAGTCTGTCTGTCGCTGTCCTGCGTGGTTTGCTGTATTTTTTCTCAGGCTTCTAATCACAAAGGTCAAATGCAAAGCACTGAGAACTTTGTGGCATGCTTAGGACAGTTCAGAAGATCCCTGATGAAGACTGCTGGCTCTAGAATCCTTTTGCAGTTGCTGCTTCAGTATGACTGAAAAGGGTCATTAATACATGGCTAACTTTTGTAGACAGCAGGTAAAGTATGTGGCACACAAAATGCACACAGTTGAGTGTGTATCCAGTATTCTAGTCCATCCAGGTCCCCAGAGTATGGGGTCCCAGTGGACAATTACTCCCAGCTGTATGTTAATGATGACATTCAAGAATTGTCTGCCCTTTGGTGTTTTGTCAAGCTGGACAATATGCACTGGGTGTTTTGCCCAGCCTGCTCTGAACACAGTGGGTTTTGTGTGATTTGTGCTTTGTCTTGTGTGCCTTGTCCAGAAAAAAAATGTAGTGCTGACTTTTTCAGCTTCAGAATGGACCTAGCTCCTCCCTTTTCTTGATCTGAATGTTTGCATGATTTTCATGATTATCAACATTGTCATCTCCTGTAGCATTTTGCTGAGGCTACAAGCAGGAATGATCAAAACTGTTATGGAAAACTGTTATGGAAAGCAGTAAGTTTTGACTGAAACTTTTTTTTTTTTGAGGTGTATATACTTGAGAGTCCTTGATGTCTGCCTATTCCAGACTTCAGTCACTTGTAAATGCAGACATAACCCAGGAGATTGTCATGGGTGACAACATTATCATTTCAAGTCTGGCCACTGTGGAATCACCAGCAATCATGGCAGCTGTTGTCACAAACTCTGGCCTTTATGTCATTCAGGTATTAATCCTGGCCCCATATGCAAGACAACTCAATAGCTGACTTATTCCTGTCTTGGCAGATATTCTACATTAAGTTCCTTCAATTTCGCATGCGTGAAAAACTGAATAACTTATTTTCCCCTCATTATTTGGTAATAGGTTATTCAGTAGTCCCAGGAATGAATAGTTTATTCCAAGCTTGCTGAAACAAAATTTCAGTCATAACAAATCGGCTGTTTGGGTGTAAATTTAGTACAGTTTACATGCATGCAGGGCCTGCTGTTATTTTGACATGCAGCAGTATTGTTACATTGATGTTCTTCAATCATCATATATCAGTATTTGTTAAATTCAGCTATGAAACTGTTTAGGCCTTAAAAGATTACATTTTGACTTAACCATTCCATTATTATTTTTATGATGTTCACTTTTTCAAGGGCATAGATTAAAATAATGAATGGGAACTAACAGAAATCTCTGTTGAAAGTTTTAATTTGATATGGGCAGACAAAAATGTTAGTTCAGATTACCTAACCATAAAAAATGTAGGGCATTTTCAGGAATTTCACATTATGGTTTATTTTTTACAGAAAATTCCTTTTATATCGAAGGTAATTTTAGGGTGCAAGGGAACTGCTGATGGAAAGGTTTTCAATGATGGATTGAAGTGAATTTATTTATGCAGGGAAGTAAGTTGAACCAGCAGAGGAATCCAAATGATCTTCCAACTGACAAACACTTCCAAACTGATGCCTTGCATATCGCACAGCTGAATCAGGTTTGATTTATTTCTTCCTGGATCAGATCTGATGTAGAGAAGTTTGTAATCTTATTAACTGATGCAGAGAGAGACAGTCACCAGTCACATAAGAATGGAGGGATGAATCACATGAGAATGGAGGGATGAAAGAATGAGCATGTACTTGTGTGCATTTCCACACATGTATGTATGCACAGTATTGCACACATGACCGAGGGCATCGGTATGTGTTAATTGAAAGCTTTTTTGCGTTTATTGTGTTTGTTTCCAAGAGAAATTCTGCCAGCATAAGAGAGTGAAAAGCACAGCCTGACAGATGTGGTCAACAGTAAACAAAAGATAATTAAGATCGTAGACCTGGCTGCTAAATGATACAAAGATAAGGGAATCTGTGTATTTTCAGCTCAGAGAAGAGCAGGCGAATAAGGCAGTCTCGGACCAGCTAGAAGCCTTGCACAAGAAGTGGCAGGATGTTCAATCTCACCCTCCAAGGTCAACGCTGTCAGACATGGTTGGTCTGTATGAATTCTTCCTTACAAATACAGAAGTATGAATGCAAATAAAGCAGCAGATTTTTCAGACTTGCATTTGATGGTGTAATAGTCACCAAAACACTAAAAATTGAAGAAAGTCCTAATATTATATGAGTAACTTAGGGTAACCCTTCAAAATCCAGAGTTTCGTACTAGTTGGTGCCTTATTACAGAATTGTGATCACTGCTAGAATGCCAGCATGAAATAACTTATAATGGATATGAGTTTAGGTGCTTCTTAGAGTGAAAACTTCTTCTGCAAGAACACATGTAAAACAGTTTACATACTAGGAAGTTGTGAGTGCGCTAGCTTTGTCATAAGCACTAGGTTTTTCAACATAAATATCAACTTTCTGCTTTTTCTGTTCCGTCATGCATCCAGATGGCTACCTGGCAGAATTTTGGAGACTGGAGGAGATGGCGCAAAGTCTTAGCAAAAGAGAGGTATGTCCCTCCCCTTCCCTCCCACTTTCCAAACTGAGAAAAAACAATGCAAGTCACACCTCTTTCGTGACCATTTATATTAATTCCGGTGTCCTGCTTGATTTGGTTAAAAGTTTATATATTCGTTTCGTCTTGTTTTCTGCTAAGCTTTGGTTGTGAAAAGTGTATGCTTTATGATGGAAAACTAATTTGCCTTTCAGTCTGTAGAATCTCTACCACCAGTGACTGAGACTGACATTGTAAAGGAGGTGGTGTCTAGGTGTCGCTTTATGGCACCAGATGCAAGTGCCGCAGAACTTTTATGGTTATCAAAGAAGTATCCCACCACACTTCTAGAGGTTTTGCTGGGAAATCTGGCTATCGATAAAGGTCAGTCATGAAACACAGAGTTTGTCTCTGTAACCTTGTTACTTTTTTGCTTATTTCCTTTTTCAGTCCTCTGCCCCCTTTTGTGCGTGTAATTAAGATTTTTTTATGGGTTGCAATAAACGTGGGGTTACTGTGATTGCCCGTAGAGCTGAGAGCATCGCTATTCTTGCCAATTCAGAGACTCTGACACAAGAGGACCATGATTTGTGGCAAGCTACCGTGGGACTTGAGGAAGGAGAAAGTCATGTGACAGTCACTAGGTGCCCATTTACCTTTGAAATTATCTGTCGTCTGCTGTATGTGCAACGACCTCACTCACTGGTGAGTCAAAGTAAAAGTAAAACAAAAGTAAATAAAATTAAAGATAGAAACTTTATTGATCTTTTGCACATACCTGTCACCTACTGTATTGATGGTGTCCCAGTATAATCTTGGTAGTGTGGCTAAGGTGGCCCATAACATAGCGGTAACGTACTTGCCACCAGTACCAAGGGTCATGGGTTTGGATCCGTGTCTGGGTGTAGTACTTTCTCTTTTGCAACACTTGTTTACATGGCTGGTTATTGGAATTTTCTCTAGGCTTTACAATTTCCTCCCCTTCCTCTTCCCTTGACAATCTTTGTCACCTTCTGCCCTCGTATCCATCCTTCCCACCATCTTGAGATAGCCTTCACAGCTTTCTTGATTGTAAAAAACAAACAAGCAGTTTTCGGTGTTCTATTTAATTTTCCACAGATAATATGATGGGAGTTAACTTTCCTTGCATGCATGTTTTTATATTGGGGGATGAATTTTTTCAGGTGCCTTTTGTTCGCAGCACACAGTACGTCAGTGAACAGGCAGTAGGGGTTTCAGCATTTGTACGCAAAAAACACACAGTGAGTCTCAGAAGGCATTGAATATGCCCTGTCTAAATCTTTTCAAAATACAAAATTTAAAGTACTTTATTTCTGTGCATGGTGATTTCTGGTCCAAACATCAGTGAGGCCTTGGGGTGTGTCCTGACCAAAGAATTTCTTGCAAAATTCCATTTTAGTGTGGCAGAACTGGTCTGCAAAGTCTCACCTAATGGCTGGTTAAATACTCAATAACTTCTATTGGTGACCAGAGCAAGTTGTGAGAAGCTGAGGTCTTATGTATGAAGAATATCCTGCACCAGCAAACATTTCCAAGCACAGACAAGATTTGTTTGTTGTGTGGTAGCCCTTGCAATGCCTCAATTTCCTGCACCCTGTCTGATGTGACGAAGATAATTCTCAAATCTTAACCACAGCCCTCAAGCCTTTCATTAACATTGTGATAAGTAAATGTGTGTTGGCCATCTACCTGCAGCTCCAGTATTATGTCCGAGCTATGGAGTGCCTGCCAGATCCTCAAGAATCCCAGAATCCTGACGAGGCAGCAGCAGCCAAGGTTCAGATCATTCTTCTTGGGTGAGATGCCCTCTTTTCATTGAAAATACTAATTCTAACCATTTTTATTTTCCTGCCACAGTCAATCTGAAGTAATTTCTTCAGTTGTGCCTGCTTAATTTCCAAAAAAAGAATTTTACTGGCCTGGGGCCACCAGACTATCATATTTCCCCACCCCCATTATCTCATTAAGCACAAGCTTGATGGCTTAGATTCCTACAGATTCATCCAACATTGATTTTTATAATTTAAGATTTAGTTCTTATAAAGTTATAGGTTATTCCAAGATATGTTCTTGCAGGGAAATCCAGGATTTGGCTCTTTGTTGAATACAATTTACACTAGGAGTTTTTTTCATCATAGCTTGTGTACCCCTTCTCCCCAGTTTGCTGTCATTCTCCTGGGTATCTTGTGAGTTTTGTATCACCATGTCTTAGAAATGTTGCATTCAAAGTACCGTCCAAATTGTGCTGCAGGGAGACAGACCATGCTCATGAAAGAGCTCTGAGGTTCCTTCTTCGGCACAGGCAGTGGTCACAGGCGGTTCGGCTACTTCAGTCGCTTGGTCAGGACAGTACAGACTTTGGTCCTCTCTACTTTCTGTTGCTGCAAGAGTTTGTCCAGGTATGTCCTGTTTACATTCTAGTTTTTTTATTTGGCAACTAGAAAAGCATGAAGACTGTTTAGATGGGGGAAAACATTCTGCACTTAATTTGTTCCAGAAACACATATTGTCAGACTATGCAAATGAAGTATTCTGCCTTCTGCCTTCATGGAAGAGGTAATTATGAAGCAGTTTTTACCCAGTGTAGATACTTCTCTTCCCACTACAAGATGATAACGCTGAAGTGAAAGATGTTCACAATGAAGCATTTACAAATTTAGATAATTTTATAAACCATGGATATCCAGATGTCAGTGTCTGTTGATCCTTTGGCTTCAGGAATAAATGGTCCCTATAAAATATGTAACATTAACATTGTTGTGTGCTGACAGTTTCCTGTCCGTTGCTGAAGTGATTGCAGACGGCCCAGATGCCAGCCAGTACAGTTCCATGGCTGCCACATCTCCCCCTGTTTTCTACAGTTGCCCTCCAGATATCCCTCTTTCTGCTCTTCGCCCACACCTGATAAGTCTTCTTCGTAGAGATCCCAGCCACTGATTGAGTAGTGCAAAGACACAAAAGGTATACAAAAGTGGATTAGGCATAAAATCCCTCTAACCTGGGTAACTTTTTGTCCGTATATGTCCCAATTCTGCTGTTGTGATCCAGGAGAAGTGAAATGCTTCAGTCTGTGTTTGGTACAGTTTCAGCATTCAGGGTATAGTTTTTTACAACTACTTGGTAAACTATTCCATTCCTAACATATCAGCAGTAGCCCATCCATATCATTCATTTTTTTGTCTCAAAGACTTTTGTGTTTGAAACACATACATGCACGTCTGCATGCATCGACGTTCAGAAACACAGGGAATTTTAAATGTACAGGTATAATTTATGGTCTGTCCATTGCAGTAGTTATTGTATATCAAAGGTGTTCTTTCTCAACCAGAAAAGCAGCAAAACATGTCGTGAGCATTCAGAAAATGTTCTGGTGCACTGAAGAGGTATTAACAAAAGTTATTAAACATTAATAAACCTAGTTACAATGGCTGAAATACAAAATGTGGTGCTTTTCTTTTACAGTTTTAAAAATATATCCAGATATATTTTACATCAAAAGTTGTTTGCAGTGGCATACTTTATGGTGTCAAATGTGATCCTGATAGCATGTCAACTAGTTTTGAATGGTGCATGAGCTATACAGTTTACTCACACCAGTTAAAATCAAGAATACTTGCACAAGAATATGACAACTTATACTTTTCAAACTTCTTCTAGTTTTTAAGTAGATTCAAAACTACAATGACCACATTACTGGAATAGTTTTACCTCCTGACTCTAGGAAGATAGCATTCTACGGCCCCATGTTAATAAAGTTTGGTTATTAAGGTCAAATTGGCAGTGAAGGATCATTACAGGGCAGAAGGTGGATGGTGATAGGGATTTCTGGGGAGACAAAAGGTTCCGGGGTGGGAGTCCAAGCATCCGGAGACAGCCCCTGATGGCCAGCCCTGTAAACTGGCACCAGGTGCACATAAGCTACGCATATCATGACACAAAAACCCACAACCCTTTGTATCGGTGGCAGCTAGGCATTACTGCTATGTGCTACCTCCAGATACGGGGCTCAGAAGAATTTAAAGACTAGTGCAAACTGTATGTACTGTGTGATGCCAGAATACACACCAATAGTCAAAAACGTGTGCCTCCCATTGGCCTGCACACAACCAAGACACCAATGTTGCATGGACTGAGCCAGTGTCACCAGATTTCCAGGATCACCCACTGTTCCTGCTCAAGCAAAACGAGCTGGTTAAGGTCGGCTGGCAGTGAATGGTTTGCCCACAGGAGGTCAAACCGAACTGGGATACTCCCAAAAAACGACTAAACTCCAGAACCCTGATGCCTTTCTGCAGCCACTTAGTTCCTCTGTTGCATTCAGCATCACCGAGTTGTTGTGTTGGAGGCATGGTTACAAACTGTCTTTCAACAGCATCCCTTAATACAGACAATCCCTCAACAGTGGCTTCAAATGCATTGCAGGGTTTTTTTTTTCATCTTTTCAGTTTTGCATTGTCACCGGCACACATTTGATTTGCACACACTGTCGGGCATCTTGGGTGGTTCCCTTTTTTGGCTGCTCTTCTTTTGAGCAGTATATTAATGCATACATATATTTTCCCTAATCTTGATCCCTTGTAGACGTCCAAAATTAATAGATGTGCTAGCGTAGAACAGAGTTTAGAGTGTTTATATTTTTCAAAAGCAGTGTGAATTCGAATTAACAGCAGAACACAAAAACCGGTACTTATACATCCAGGTATTACTGGAAATCAGCATGTCTACGTTCTTTGGCAAGCCCAATCTAAGCATGTATTTGATCACATTTAGAGATGTTTTGCCAGTCCAGGCTTTTTTAGCATCTGGTATCACTTTTATGTGCTTTGTCAAAACATGCAGGCCAGTATCATGCAAGAGACAAAAATTTTTTCTGTGTTCTGGGGGTGAGATTAAATGTAGTGGTACAAACAGCAACACATACAAGTAAAACAAAGCATTTCCAGCATTTATTTTTCGTTTTAAAGGAATCTGGCATCCACAATTTAAATGTACCGAGACCATAGCGGTCTGCTATCTCCACTTCTTAAACAGACCCATGTTCAGGGAAACTTTTGCACAGAATGATCCGTCAACACCTTTAGCACCAGTGTACGCCTACTCTCCACCAAACGATATTGCAACTGACGAAAAATTTGAACCTGTCCAACACCCCACCCCACCCGAGCTCGAACACAAAAGTTGTCCACAGTGTGCATGCGACAGTTAACTGGTCTGCTGACTCTAATGTTCTGCATTTAGATCCTTAGCTTCCTCAATGTAGATTTTTTTCGAATTCATAAACGTTTCACCCACTTTCTTTGTGAAGCATTCCCATTATACCAAGCTTATTTGTAATTCAGCACAAAATAGGATTCCTGAAGTACAGCAGAAATCTGCAGAAGCTAAAAGCTTGCAACATTATGGTACTTTTCAGAAAGGACCAGTGGAAGGCAGGCCACACAGGGAAAGTCAGAAAAATATGGCATACTTGGTCTTAAACACATTACTCCAATAAAAGTACCCTGAAAAAAAAATGAACTAGTAAAATCATGGCCCAAATGTTGTCTCCCACCTAAGTCTTCTAGAATTTAGATGCAGGGTACAGGCACATTAAATAATACATCGTCTAGTACCTTAAATCTAATCTCAATTTCATCCCATTGCCATGATCAACTTTTATGGTGAGCAACCCGCACGTTTTAAAAGACACATGGTGCCATTTTGGCCATAATAGAGATCCCGAGGCAAGCTGCCCAATTCCTAGAATGGGTTTCTAGGACAAGTTAGCCAACAATTTGGGGATGCATAGGTTAAAACAAAGAACAGTTGGAGTTGGACTTCTTACAAAATTGCTATCTTGTAGTACTCCACACACAAACGCTAGAACTGCATTTCATAACTGTGAATGCCAACAGGCTAACACCGACATTAACTGCACACACAGCAACAAGCCAAGCACATAACTGAACTTCTTTTATTCTTTTTTGCTCCACTGTTCAACATCCTACCCCGGCAATCCTTACCTGGTGCTTATGTCAGATGAACAGTTTTTCAAATCTTGTGACTTCATGGTGTGGAAGTTACCGTAACATATCAGCCTCTTACCAGCATGATTACTCAGTCTGTAGTTTTACCTACTGCACAAATAAACACCACTTTTAAAGTACTATACTGTCACCACAGCTGGAAAGGGAGACAAGTGTGCGGTACTCAATTTTGAACTTCAAATGTTCATGGTGAGTAGTTTTCCAAAAGGGTGGGGACAGGAAGGTTTAGCAAATTTCTTGGAATTCACCAGGGTTTGGAGTGCTTGCTACTGGTTTTGTAGGTCTTTAAAGGGTAACAGTCATGAACATGGCCACCCATGCTGCGATACTCAGCAACCCATTTTTGACATGATGCAAATGGACACAAGGCAAGCTCCTTGCTTTACTAACATGCCTCTGAATGTGAATTTTCCAAGACCCTGGCTCAACAGTAACAATCTTTTCTGCCAAGGAGGGGACCAGCATTGTTAAGTGCATTTTCTATGGCCAGATTTCTATGATGTCCATGAACATAAGTACAGATTATAAACTGTGCTGTAATTATGTCAGCAGAAGCATCAAACTGTACATTAAGCATTAAACGCAACTTAAATATTACCACCATTTAGATGGGATATAAGATCCTGGCTAAATGTCTGAAGTCTATTACTTTGAGTCTGTTTCTGTTTATCTTAGCACATCAAACCATTAATCACTCAAATTAAACTGTGGATGGTGCATGCAAAAAAGAACGCAAAAGGAATGACAAAAGCACACAATTAAAATACTGTGTGCAGCAAACATGAAAGTATGTCCAAAGCAATTTTGATGCAACCATGTTTATCTTCGAGTCATTTGTTCATGCTGGCTCAGCAGAACAATTACTGACAACGCAGCTGACAGGCTTTTGACATGAAGAATTTTTTTTAAAAAATCTGTTCCGTATTCATTTCTGCACTGGAAACCATTCAAATACCAATCCATGTCTGATTTATGAGAGATGCTATGAGCAAAGGTAAAAAAAAAAAATCTGTCGGCAAGCTTTTTGTTTTAAAACGAACCAAAGTGACTACTACAATAATTTGCTTATCTTGAACAAAGGGCTTTCTTAACCAGATTAATGTGCATCCAACTGCACATGCCATACTTGGCAAACTCAGATGTTCATTTGCCTGGTGGAAAAAAAACCTTCAACCATCAGAAAAGGGAATGGAATGCAGCAATGCACTTTAAAGGTAAGTATAATGGTTTGTGTCGATGCCCTATAGCTTTTAAAATGCATGCTGGAAGAAGCTAAAGAAATCTTCCACGTGCTTTATAAAATGCTGGTGTTTAAACTGATTTAAAATAAAGCTGCCACAAACACAAGCAGAACAGTTGGTGGGTGTGGCATGCATGAGCAAGAGAAACCATTCGCATACAAACAAGCGAGCAAGTCAACGAGCATGTAGATGTGTATGAACATGCATCTTGCAGACAGGACAGAATGAGTGGGGCAAAGAAAAACATACTGTGACAAACACAGTTGAGCTTTGAAGCACAGTTATACGGATGAAACTTTAACATACTTTTAGCATTGAAGTAATGATATGTGTAAAGTGTATGAATCAGTTTGTGAACTCTTTCACAAGTGTTGACCATGTCCACTGCAATCTCTTAATACAAGCTATCCAGCTATGAACGACTGCAAACAACATCACGGCTATACTGCCTATTAATCCATGGGATCTTTCTCAGCCAGCCTGATGAAAGCTAAGATATGAACGAGTACAAAGAGGACACTGCAGTGGTCAGCAGGCAGGTACTGGATCCTTCACGCCACCCCAATTTTCTTCCTCTCCATGTTAACAGTTCTCCTGCTGAGTCAGGCAAGCAGATATAAGCTCTTCTGTGCTGCCCACACCCCAGCTCATCAGCTGGTCCTGTAACAAATATCCTGGGACTGCTTGTTAAGGCTGACATACTTATCAGTACCCCTTCCCCCCCCCCTCCACACCAGCATGCACATCCACACATACAGCTCCAGTATATAAAGAAACTCAACTGATCTTGTCAAAAGCACCTGCATGACCTAGCAGTATAAGCATCCACTAGTCTTACATCCTGCTCCATCTTGCACTTTAGACAGTGAAGCAATGGACTGTGGGGAGGGATTCACACATCAAACATGAGATGATAGCAATATGTTTCTGTCCAATGAAAATTAACTGCAGATGATGATGATAAAAATGTACATGTAATGCAGGTTGAATTCATCTCAACTATAAGGAAATGAATTTTTAAAAAATTTTAAAGTTATATTTAATCTGAAAATTACTATCTGAAATCTGATATCAGAACACACCTGTGGAATGTACAGGCAAACACTGGACAGCTTGAACAGCATCACTTTGTTCTTGCTGGTCTTAGATTGAAAAGAACACAAACTATCACTAATCTGTCTTAAACATATTAAAAGAGAAATCTGCCCAACTTAGGTGTGTATGCTTTTAATTTAACCTATCTATACTATGCATGGTCAAGACTAATCTGTACTGTTTGGCATGGAAAATGCCTTTTTAAGTACTGTTTGGCATCACTTATTGAAGTAATAAACATCACAAAGTGATGGTAAATTTACAGTTTGCCCATCGGTTTTTTGTGTATTGTCTGGCCTTAAAAGGAAAGAGCTGTTTCCAAAGCATTACTTTTTATGTACTGCACCTTTAGCACAACGCTAATTTTAATCCTTCCCATCATACACTCCATGGTCATTACTCTCCAATAGGGAAATAAGATGCCATTAATTTGCTTGAGTTTTTAACATTTTGTAAAACTCTGTTTACTTACAAGCTCTCAGGGTGATGATGATTAAAATAGTTTACTCAAGCATCATACTAATAGTTTACCAAAAGGGAACTATTTTCATAATATGAGATCAAGGCTAAATGTTTAACACGTTTACCTGCTTGACATATTTGTCAACAAACAGGAACACTGTCTGCTCTGGATTGTTGATAATAAGGCCAGATTTTTCACGACTTGTCAGCAGATGCATCAGCTGCCGTTCATAATCTAACTGACTGAACACAAAGTCGCACTGAAAAAGTCGAGAATTCATTACAAAGTGTGAAGCAACTTTGCTGCTCCTAGCCCATCTTTCCCAATCCCCACCCCAATTTCCAAGCATGTAAAACGGAAGCAGCTTACTCCGTTTAAAATCTGTGTAATTTAAAAAAAAAAACAGCATACTTGGGAACATATACTTGGGAACTGCTAACAACATTGACATAATTATAGCAACTCCCTGAATTTAATGATTGTAAGGTGTGGGTGTACAAAATGACAGGTCATAGATTTATAGAACACCGCAAACACATCTTCACAAAATTTCTCTGCTGTGTAAAATTATATAATACATCAGCACGAGTCATTATTATCACCAAAATCATTACTTACAATTATTGGCCGGAATGCTCCACCATCACCCTTCCAACGGGAAAACACGTGGCACTCAATCCGATCAATGTCATTTCGTGGCCACAAGAAGTAGTCCATCTCAGTTGTGCAACCGATGATGTCCTAAAGAAATATAAGGAGCCAGGCTTCCAAACAGTTTAATAAATTTCAGGTTTTAAAAATCTGAGGGACTTTTACACTGATTACTGTTTAAACAGACCCAATTTAAATATAATTAGTGGTGAGCTTGAATTTATATCTTTCAAAAAGAACTGTTTTCACTTTGTGTGATAAAAGATAAATGTTACACTACAGTTCTCATCTGATATGCATGCTCCAAATGAAATCTTTAGTTGATGGCACGTTTTAAGAATGCCTTATATTTCTTCCCTTGCCTTTTAACACATTTAAGTTACATTTAATTTGCCTCAAGCTAACAGTGTCACTCAAATTTAAGACTAACAGATTTTGTTTAAACAGATACCCTTCTTAGTGGCTGCCATCTTGGTGCATGAAGCTGCACTACGTCCCTTTCCAGAAGCTCTCGAGAACTCTCGTAAGAATATGCTTCTTCCTGTAAAATGTGTAATAGGTTATATATTAACACACACACACAAACACTAATAACACAGTTTTAATCTGAAATAAAAACCTCATCCATCATTTTAAAACATCTTTACTGTTTTCAATATCAATGTAAGCTTCCACTGGTCTCCTACCAACTTCCAACTGCTCTCTTGCATTTATTTTAAACAATTTCAACAATCTCCTGTTCTAATGGTCATATTACACAGTATAAAATACCTTTGCTCCTTTGAGAATACTATCTTCATAGTTGTTTGTCATCACTGGCACAACCTCCGCCACCTCAAACATGGCACAATTCTTCTTCTGAAATAAAAATATGCAGAGACTAAAATAAAACCTGCTGTACTGCTTTAACCTTTTAGGTTGTCCAATCTACATTCCTATTTAAGACTTTTGAGACAATTTTAAAAATTTCTCCACATTATTCTTTCTTCTAAATGATCACCATATTACTTGCAAATGGTAGATCTCAAGCTGCAGTTTGCTTACAAAATTTAACTTATTAGGATGAGCATTTAACATTACAGGAATTATATCTGATCTATTCAGAACTTTGATTTTTTAATTCAAATGAAAAATAAAGACAGAAATAACAAATCTCCATTATAGTTTAAAATGGTACAAGTGCTGGAAAACCAGGAGTGTGGAGAAGGGTACGTTGACTTCAGCTAACGATGGTGTTTAATGGGTTTGTGCCTTAGATTTTACCACCCACAAAGCCTATTAACTAGGTAGGAAAGGGTGATAAAGATCGTTGAAGACATCCGACATCCAGATCCAGTGTATGTGCTCAAAATAAGATCTAGACCCAGCTGACAAAATCTTGCTCCCACTATTGTACCGGTAGCTCTGGCTTCTTAACGATAAAAAAACATGTCTATCTTCTCAAGATGCAACACTGAGTGCTACATTAAATTTTACTATGAAATTTTGACATGTACAAAGCAAGACCTTGTAAGAAATTTTTCAAGGTTCAAGGGGGTGGGGGGGTAGGTGAAATGAAATAGAAACATTTAAAAAACATGGCAAATATCTTGTCCAAATTCACTTTGTGGCATTGGCTCTTATAACCTTACAACACAAAACAAATAAGTTTTTTTTTTAAAGAAAATTGTACAGCATAAGCAAAACCACACAAAATGCAGACTGTACACAAACCAAAACAATTACCTGATCCTTAAAGTGAAATACAATGTACATCTTAAAATCAAACTGATCAGCGAGTGACTCTCGCTTCTTCCGAAGCTGGCACCTCAGCCGATTGATTGCTGCACTTTTCCTTGTATGAGGATCTCCCATGGTCTAAGCTGCTGTAGTGTTCTATGCAAGACTTCAGAACCTTGTTCTTCTTGACCTGAATGTTCCCCCCACTAACCAAAACGAACCTATACAAACTTAATTTTTACATTATTATGTTGTGATAAATATCAATGTCCACAAGGTGGCCATGCTTATGTCTGTCTGCGATGGCAAACAGAACCCATACTATTATTAACGACTGAGCTGTGGACTCTGCGACACGGTGATGACTTCAACACAGCAGTGATGAGCCAACAGTGCTACTCCTTGGTAGGCGAAAAGGGATTTCTCCCATCTGCTACGATGTCCGTCCGTGTTATGTACTTTCAGATAAATCTCTGCTAAAAGTAAGCCTGCCAAGCGGCTGGAGAACATCTTGACGATTAGTTTTTGCCATAGCTAGGGAAAGAAAAAGCTCAGTCTCCACAGCAAAGTGGAAAACGTAGAGGAAGGCGGTTTCGCCTGTGGAACTCTGTACACAAAATGGCGTCACGAAATATGGCGTAAGAGGTCTCGTTTTCGATGCAAGGGAAGTCACTCCTCGCGGTTTTAAGTTTTTAGCACATTTGTCTGTCCATCTCACGTAGTCGTGTCTGTGGTTGATTACCACCGAAGCCTTTCGACGACCACAAGGAAATGAAATATGTTCTTAGGTCATTTTCAAAATAAAGATTTGTCGACAAATAAAACAGAGTGATATCACGGTACAGTGACTGTCGCGTAAATGACGGCATAGATGGCTTTCTACCTCCGTAATTTTATTTAGGAATCTGGAATGGGTTTCAACTGTGGGTATTAAATGCAATTTTAAGAAAAACCGTACGATCCAGCCAGATAGGTTAAGTGCTCAAGTGTACGGTATTCAAGCGTACAAATACATATATACTCTAAACACCTCGTGTGTTGGTGAAACTATACACTTCGATATTCTAAAGACTAAGCACATTCCCCTTTACCTTTCAAATTGAAATAATACAAGGAAGCAACCACTCTTCCCCTCAGCGCCTGTAGGTTAGTGAAGGACAAACGAAGAAAGTGAAACCAAAAGAACCTTCTCTGTATCGTTTTACTGGTTACCACATACACATACAAAGTCACTAACCGGGCTCGCCCAGCTAGAGAAATTTGTACATCCGTTTTTCTGTTCGTCTCCAGTGTCCGTTTTCTAGTCAAGCACTTTATTGTTTTATAATTTTTTGTTGTTGTAAACAGTCCCTTTGGGTTAGCATCACGTAACCTAACCTGCTGAAGCTGACTAGGCCACAGTCATAAAACCCCGATCTGCCCCTCCAACCAGTTTTCAAAATTCATGACCACTCTCCCAGCTCTAAATTGATCATATATTTTTCCCCCTGCAGGAACACTTGTTCGTAACTGACATTTAGCTATTAGCATTATTTATTAAATCTACACTGGAAATTGCAACAGAAACAATTCACAGAATTTGGTTTTATTTAATACATTACAAGATAAGCATGAAAGTGTCACACATACACCAAGCATGGACACATACACTAACACATAAACAAAAACAATATAAACTAATGTTTTCTTATACAGGCAATACTAAACTTATAGCTTCCAGAGTTGATGCTTGAATTTACAAGTGGAATATACCTCATGTAATGAGTTTGTCATTTCTCTTGGCATTCCCTGCTGCAGTGGGGAAACTTGTTTTTGAAGTAGTAGTGTGTACAATAGTCTTCATCAGTTACCAAAATGCAATGTTAAAGATGTGTGCAGGAGTGGGTATATAACTGCAAGGATGCAAACATTTTTGTGACTATTTTTTTAACAGTTATAAGCCCTGACAGCACATCTTACTGTCAAATCCACAATGACTGTCTTTTATATGAGTGGAAAAAGAGCATTGAGAAGCAACAAGTTGTGGTATATTAAGAATTTTAAAAGAAAATTGACAGTGTTTTCATTCTACAAGATAAGCAAAATCCAAGGCCTTGTTGCTCAACAGTGATTCGTTAACAAGCAAAAGTTATGGTAACTAAATGCACTAATTATCTCTAAATCCTCATCCCATAACCACACAGATACTGTTTGTGTCCTTGAACTACATGTTAAGTGATTGCAAATCTAAACTCACCCAACTCTTTACAAGGATGTGGCAGAAAAATTCCATTTTAATTAAGTCATAAAACATCATAGTATTAGTAGATGATGTACACCCTTTAAGCAAATCTGTCATATTATAGTTACAACCTTTTATTTTCCCTTGTAAAACATGTAGTTATCAACCTTCATAATGTTCTACTCTCATCCATAATCATGGGTTCACCCATGCATGTGCTTCCATGTGCACGCACATACACAAACACACACACAAGCATGCAAACACATGCACACACAAGCAAATGCACACAGGCATGCCCACAGTGTTATCTCCCTATGTCACCCATGGCCACTCTTCTTCCTACTCATCACATACAGGACGTTCCTAAGCCTGCAGTTCCAAATCAGTAACAAAATGTTTATGATAACAGATCAATAGTTGATGAAAAATGGGAAAATTATGCAGATTTATTGATTTGTGCCCTTCGTTCTTCGTGTCTTTTCTCCAGATACTCAATTGTGCGGTTCAGCTTTTCTTTCTGAAAAACAGAAAAAGAAAGAATTAATTATATATGATTGATACAATTATTATAAAAGAAAACAAACATAATAATTTTCTTAAGTTTTTAAAAAAAATAAACCATTCAATTAGAACAAATTTCAGTGTGTAGCAACTGCAAGTCTACACAGTGGTCATTTATGATCATGTTTGCACATATATGCAAATAGAGGTTAATTTTTTACATGCATATTTAATTACTTACAGCATTCAATTCTTCCGGTGGAAAAATCTGGTTCTGCAACAAAAAGAGAAGATTTATTGACACAGTGGAATATCGGAAAAAAGCAAATCCTGAATAAAGTCTCATTCATGATTGTTTTTGTCTGAAAATCATCCATATCTGAAGCATGAGCCTAATCCCTAACGGCTACACAACACTTTATAAAATGAAATTAAATCTAGCCTAGGGTCCTCAAAAACAAACTGGTTCTTACTCTTTTTTCCATCATCCAGCCCTGGAAGAATTCTGGTTGATTAAAATAGTAGAATAAAACAACTGGGAAAGTCATGTACACTCCCATCTGAAAAAATATTATGAATTATACAATAATAAAATGTGAGTTAACGATTGTTAAGTCAATTACTTATCTGAAGATTAGGTAATGTAAATGGCAATCGCTCTAAATTCGCAAAAAATGTTGCAAACACTGCTCACTCAGTCACTGAGTCAGTGAGTGAGTGAGTCAGTTTCAGTGTACTTGATAAGTTGATTCGCCATTGCGACATCTTTACTTGACAACGTCACAAATACTCGAACATGAAACGGATTAACAACATGTCCGCAAATAGCTTTCAGTTTACAGAAACGATTTTTTTTTTGTTTGTTTACCTTAAAGACTTCTAATTTCCATCCACCCATAATGCTGCAGAAACAGATAGTCCTTTCCGACGTTTATAAAGTCGTCGTCTGCCAAGCAGGAAGCTCTACTCCGCACTTCATAATTTGCCGACACACTATAAAATAAAGTGTATAACCGAAGGTAATCATACCGTTAGTATAATTTACTTCGAAATATTTCATTTAAATTAATTATTATGTTTGCTAATTAAGGTATGTTTCACAAATGTGCTAACGTTTTGCTTTTGCTGCTTGACGTCAATCTAATGGCGTCGGTCTAACAGTGCAGTCATCATAAGGCTTGTCAAAAAGTCATTATCTCGTATATTTCTTTTCTTGCCTGTAACTGTCTCTCTTAAAGAAGTCAAAATGATTATTACGCTCAAAACTCTGCAACAGCAAACCTTTAAGGTTGAAATTGATGGTGACAGCACGGTAAGAACAGCTAAATGTTCCAGTTGATTTTTTTGGAGTTTCATGTTCAGATGGGAGATGTTGTCATTGTCTGGAAAAAAGCACATGATTTTACTCATTGTTTATCAGTGTGGTAAAATAGCAGATGGAAGTGCATCTTCATGTCTTCAGTTACACCACTAAACCAACATTATAATTACAAAAGCATACATTTAACTTGGAGACTAATTTTTTTGTTGCACTGTCTAGTCCATAAACTGTAGTGTGTACTAGTAGTATTACTACTAGTAGTAGTACTATGATTGCAAAAAGACTGAAATGAATGTCATCAAGGTCGCAGTGGTACTGTGTTATTGTACGTTATATAGTCTTATGTCAATTGTAATGTGATAAATGAAGTCTGTTCTTAAGATAATCAAGACTAAAGATGCCACCATCAAGTTGATAGCGCATTGGAAAATTCAAGATATGGACTCCTGTCACCAAACATATACCCTTATTTTAAGCTTGTTTATTATCCATCTTCATTGAGAAAATTATGAAGCACACATACATACAGTGGAACCTGCTTGTCATGAGATGCAGGAAACAGCACAAAACTACCTTGTGTTAAACACATCTTGTGCTAAGAGAATAAAGTTCAAATTAGTCAAACTTGCAGGTGTGTGGGTCCATCAATCTGCTACATCCATTTAAATGTACAGAGCATGCAGTTCAGTCACTCACAGTTCATGTACAGTCACAGTAAAAAGCTTCAACATAAAAATTGAATAAAACCATCAATGCCGGTGAACTTGCATCATGTGATGGAGTATCTTAAATGCCTTGAGCATCATCTGCTCAACATTTGCACTGCACAGTGCTCTCTGCTGTCTGTAGTACTGCCTAGCACCAATTCTGGTCTTTCTGCCCAACTGGTGTTGATGGCTAATTTTTAGGGGGAAAATTGCTTTAGCATTTCAATCAGATCTTGAGCCTCCTTGTCACTTGGTGTGCGTGGTGGCGTTGAATCATCATTGCCAGATTTTGAAGCTATAGTGAAATTTTTTCAATTTCAAACAGCTCGTTTTCATGAAAATAGAATTATTCATACATTTTCTGGTCACCAAACAGGTCCAGTGGATTTATTTTATCCCAGAATATACAGCTAAGAACTTCCCTTTTGGTTTCAGCTGAGATGGCCGTTGGTTTATGTTTAAGTGGCATTTGATGATGAAGCCATATTTATGATAGAACCCCAGAAGACACTGTACGAGAATGCACGTGAAGTCAGAGGAAAACTTTGTGACTTTCAGAATATTTGCTAGGAAACAAGCATGTAATGTTAGCATTACATGCTTGTTTCTCAAATTCAAAATCTGAATACTTTAAGATCTCCAGATGCTGAAGCTGCAGTGAAAACAATGTATGACTTTCAGTACGTTTACTGGGAAACAAATGTGTGAGCCACAGAAGTTACAATACATGTAGATTGCTCAAATGTATTGATGCATGGAACACGAGGTATTGAGAAAGAACCAATCACACGAGAGAACAGAATCAAATATCTTCATTACTGTATGCCTAGTATGTAGCTGTGTTAGAGTGTGGCATAAGTGCTGTTACTGGACTTTTTTGTTCCTGAGTTTGCTTCTGTTTACTCTGACTTTTTCTCTTGCTAACCAAGTTAGTTTTATGGCAATTTTCGTTATCTGGGATTTGAAAATGACCTCGTTATATCCAGTTTCTTAGTATATCCTATCTCTTTAACTAACTTAGCTATAATTATTTATTGAAAAATAGAAAAGTGTTTGTCAGGAAGTAAAAAAATGTCTTGTGGCATCAGAAGGATAATGTCAACCGAGATAAAGCTGGGTGATGTGTAGAGTGCAGAAAGCAATTTAGAGGGAATTGATCCTTTAACAATGCTGATGTACAGCTATGATGCAGATATGTATTTATATAGTAATGTGGCAGGTGAAATATATGTTATTAGTTATCTAATAAGTTTCTTTTAGAAGATATCATTTTGCTTAACCAGATTAAGACTAAGAAGTAAGAGTAAGAATTGGTTATGTAGATTGTGTAAGGGTGTGGGGGTGTTTTAATTAAGCCAGAGAGTGTGATTTTTACTTATGGCTGATTGTCCATTCAGATTAGACAGCTGAAAGAAAAGGTTGAGGCAGAGAAAGGCAAAGAATACCCTGCTGGTGGCCAAAAGCTTATCTATGCAGGTTAGTATTTAATAGAATTATTATAATGGCAATAATGTTTGTATAAAATGTGTTGGCTCCATGCACATTTTGCCTATTGTACTGAAATCTATTCTGATGACAAGATTATCTCTCCCACACCCCGTCATGCTTTAATAATTAAATTCTATTATGCAGTTTCTTGGGTATTCATTTTCTAAGTTGTATTTTGTACAGTTGTTTTAATGCCTTGCAGTCATCTGTCATTCTACTAAACATGAAGCAGAGCATCTCCTAACAGAGTTGGGGGTGGGGTGGGCAATTTATGTGTTAATATTCAGGACTGATGCAGATATTTTAATGCCATGCATCATTTAGACAGTTTTTTTTAACATTTATAGATGTAGAAAGTTGCTTGAGGAGTACTTTTTACAAAATAACCCTCAAATTTCAGGCTAGAGTCACTTTGATCTTTGATTTAACGAGAATCCAGAGGTATTGGTGAAGTTTGGCTGTTGTCTAATTTAATTTCAATTTAGTAGCTAATGCTATATAATGACGGGTGAAGGAGGGGAAAAGGCAGTGAAGAGTGCTAGTGGAAGATGAATGGCTAAGAAATGAGTGCACAGAGAAAACTTCCAGTGTTTGGCAGCCATGTAAACAAGACACCACATGCGAAGAAAGTACATGGGGTGGGAAGTCTTTGGTGTTACTAAATACATTGTTCTCCGGAATTTTTATATATTTTGTAAAAAGTTAAGAAGTGCTCTGAAACTTTTTTCTTTTAAAGGTAAAATTCTGGATGATGAAAAGAAGATCGAGGAATATAAAATTGAAGAGAAAAATTTCGTGGTGGTGATGGTAACAAAGGTAAATGATTGTCCTCCTTTATCCGGATATGATATAGGTTTTATTTGTTACAATGTCCAGCATTTGACATGGCAAAAGTTGTACAAGATATTGACCTCTCACAATGACCCGTCCTCAGATGGATGTTCAGTGTGCTTCAGAACATACTACAAGAATGAACATGAGCAGTTTAAGAAAACCTGTATGCTTTTTTGTTAATATTGATTGCTCTTTAAGTGCATACAAGGGGGAAAAGGGCATATTGCAGATCTTCATAAATGATCATTGGAAAAAGTGATATTTCTGCTGGTAAAAAGACTGCACTGTCCACAAAGAAAAGTTTTGGCTATGAAAGAAGTGTAAAACATATCGTTCATTGATCTAAAATTACTAAATACTAAAACAAGTGGATGTAAAGTACAAATATTGCGTGAGTCTGCTTCAACTATTTTGTATTGTTAAGAGTTAAAACTTTGGAATATATTCACTAATTCAGATTTCCAAATGTCACGATTGTTCCCATTCAAACTTACCAAATTCTAAATGTTGGGTTGATATTGTGCTTTATTGATGATATTAATAACCAGTAATGACTGGCGCAAAATTTTAGGATCGTGTGCAATTGCCAAAATGGAAAAGGTTCAGCCATACGTTGTTATGTAATTATCAACTGATGAAGTCTTATGATAGACTTCTTATGGACTTTTTTGCTTATGACACTTTGGTTATATTTCTAACGAACAACAAACTCGCTGAGTAAATTAATAGAATCAGCAGAGTTTTTTTTAATTGTTGTTTTAAAGTATGTGTGAATGGCGTTATTTGGGGTTTTATTTATTTTTTAAAAATCACTTAAAATCCTATGAAGAGTCAGTAACGGCAGGGAGTATTTTGTGAGACCCGACTGTTTCAATATTTTTATTAGTATAGGACTGAATTTTTATGGAAAAAATTATTTGTTAACCATATATTGCCTTTACACTTTTGCTATAAAATTTGTAATTATTAACTGATAAGTGAGAAATAAGGTCCCTTTGACTGTGTTTTAATTTTTTTCCAAATCCCCACTGTTAAATATTGCTTTAAATTGAAACTTAGGTTCACTTAAACTAAATAGTTTTCCAGTCAATGCAGCAGTTTTCTAATCAAGCTGAAGCTAACCTATGACAAAAAGAGATGAAACTATTTACTTCTGACTTGCATATAAATCATCATGGTTCCAGAGTTGTCCCATTTTCCTGTCTTCTGCTGTGCTACCTCAGTGCCTGTTTTAGATTTGTGGTGGATTTAAATGTCATTAGATAGTTTAAAAAAATATAGTATTTAGTCTAGTATTGGTGCCTACGTTGTCCTTAAATCAGCGTAATATTTTCTTAATCGTGGAAGAAGTCTTTTAAAAAACATGTAACATGGCACCGGCTTGATTTCTGTGAAGAGTATTTAGTTCAGTAATAACATGCCATTGTCCACCAATTATTTCCATAATTCATTAACTTGGACTAAAGAGTGACTATCAGTATCAAGTACTTTTGGTTGGGCTCTGGCATTGCTTAAATTGTCTGTTTGGGGCAAAAATCAGAAATTTGATTCTGTCCACCCCTACTCATTTGTAAATGAATAGCCAAAAGCAGCCACACCTTCAAAGCCAGCGGAAACTGCTCCTGCGCCACTAGCACCCATAGAGATAGCTGCTGGTGCTGCCACCCCGACTTCTGTTCCACAGGCTGCCACACCTGCTCCAGCACCAGCACCACCTGTCACAAGGCAGGCGGAAAGTGAGAGCAGAGCTGAAAGTGCGCCAGTCTCTGAAGGGTACATTTTATTATTTATTTTGTTTCAAATAGATATATTATAGACATGTTTCTTCTTAGTGAGACACTGACGTTGGTGTGTGCTCTCTACTCTGGAAAATCTCATCATAATGATGTATATGGTTTGTATGACAGTTGGTACCTTTGCAAAGCCGCTCACTGCTCATCTAATGATGACTTTTTACGAGGTTTCCTCCCCATGTCTTCTGTGAAAACAGCAGACTTCACTTTGTTGAACCACAGACCTTACATATACAGATACTTCACTCCTTCTTCACACTTTGTTAAGAAAATCTGCCCAGTTGAGGGAAGCAACTCGTGCTTCTAGAGTTGCGTCCCTTTTGGTCTAGGGGTTTTGTGCCGAAACCAGCATGAAGCTTTTAAATGATTGTCGCGCTACTTTATTAATTCTGTTTTGCTTGTGGTAGGAAGTGTGGTATGATGAAAGCTACACATACAGTAGCATGTACCATACAGAGGCATGGTGGGAAGTGTGGTATGATGAAAGCTACATATACAGTAGCATGTACCATACAGAGGCATGGTGGGAAATGTGGTATGATGAAAGCTACATATACAGTAGCATGTACCATACAGAGGCATGGTGGGAAATGTGGTATGATGAAAGCTACATATACAGTAGCATGTACCATACAGAGGCATGGCAGTCATTCTGATCCACAGTATTTTCTTATTGCATATTTGTGCTGCTTGTTCGTTGTTTGTTGTGTCCTGAATGCAGTCACCTATTTTGTTTCTGCACACACCAAGAAGTCATTCAGAAAAAAATTCACACACACACATACACATACACACTAAATATTCATTTACATGCTTCCTTACATTTCCTGTTAGTTCAATTGCATAACTGTCTTATTTCAGACAAGCAGATAAATGAACTGTGTAGCAAATTCTCCAACTACTGTAAAAACACATAATCCTATTGAAATGTATTATTTTAACATACTTTTTGCCTATACCATCAGATCCAGCACACTGCATGAGTTTGTGTATGGGAAAAATAGCATGGGATAATTTACAACAGCCTAAAATGCATTTTAAAAAATCAGATGCTATGTACCTTGCTGTAAATATTTGCAGACATCAAGACAAATAGACATACTGGCATGATGTAACAGTTTATATTAAACCATTCAAAAACTTAGTGTAAATTATTGTAACACACACCTCAGAGTGATTAGTAATAGCAAATAAATTTTTGTTTTTGACTTGTCTGCAAATGCAAAGCAAACAATGGGTCAGTG